>JBANCZ010002349.1:0-16143 GCA_037040025.1 Sphaerogastrella javana | reverse complement strand
AGAAAAAATAGAAATTAAGGCAGTTATCTTGACGATGCAGCTAAGCATCGAGGCAGCTAAGCGAATTATACTGTATACCATTTACGTGTTCAAATGTTATAACTACAGCATATTTATAAACAATCGCAAAGGTAATGAAATGAACTATGAAATTTACAACAAATTCATTGACTACATTAATTTACGAATTCAATAGAAACTCAATTAAATTTGTCAGACGGCGCATGCTCACATAGTTGATCAGTATGAAATAGGCATAGCAGACGTATACGTAGGCCCACCACTGAAAGTGCCAGGGATTCTTTATCCAGCTATCTCTTGTACCCCAAACACCAGTGAATCCGTGCGGTTGTAGCACATGACCATGATGCCTCTCGGTCAGCAGACGGCGAAAGGCGGCGCCGGTCAAAGAGACAACGCTGAGCAGCAGAATAATGCGACGTAGATGCACCAAAAACAGCGCCATGGCAGCTCTCAAAAATGCTCTAATAATGTATTAATATATTGAAAACAATTAAAAATAATAAACTTATAAATTGCATATTAAACTGACCACTGTTTTTCGCACTTTTATCAGCTAATTAAACATAAATAACACTGAAATAGTTTTAGTTTCACGCCTTTTGGCAGCCATTCGCTGAAGTGCTCAGCTTTTGCTATTGCCGTTTTGTTTTCATCGTTCATTTCGCTAGCTTTTCACAGATTTTCTTTTCGCTGGCTGGCAACACTTGAAAAGTTTCGCAAGTTTTGTCTGCACAATCTGTTTGATAAGCTTTTAGCGGTTGCTCTATTTGAATTAAGTGTTTTTAGTTTCGAGATTTTAATCAAAAATGTTGAAAGTTAGATATTCAAGTTAGAATAATTACGTAAAAATTTAAAAACTAATTTGTATATGAATTTTGTTTTGAATAACTGCGTGTAGCAATAGCATATATTTAGCCATTATTTTAGCTATAGCTGCCAGTGGCTTTAATAACGAAAATTTTGACATAAATTCCAATCGACAGATGCATGTCAGTTTGCCACTTGAGATATATAGTATACAGATCTAAGCATAACAAAAGAAACGCCACTTCAAATGCCTTTTCAGTGTTGCATAAAAACCCAAAAAAGACTGAATGGCAAACTGCGATTACGACCATAAATGAAAAGAACAATAGAAATCAACAGCATCAAGCAGCGACTACAAGGCGTATGCGTAATTTGTGCGTTGCGTATAAAATACTTGAGCTGCGGCACTTTCCAGTCCCATGATAACCTTGAATATATCCACACGGTATAACATAACAAAACCAACAAGCAACAACAACAACAACTACAACAACAACAACTAAAACTACAACAAAAGCATAGGCAAAGGCGTCACTTATTGCCACATAGAGTGAGGTTGGTTAAGAACAATATTTAAATTAAATATTGGCACACACACAACAGTGCAGACAGAGCAAAAGACAGGGCAGAGAGATAGAGATAGAGAGAGAGAGAGAGAGAGAGACTGGCAGACAGAGAGACAGACGAGCTGCTAAACTCATGAAAGATGAAAACGAGCTAAATGTTGCAACACTGCGAACGCAAACAGCAAACAAAAATGTAAACTCATGAAATGTTTAGCCAAACGCCAACAGCCAAAAGCCAAAAAAAAAAGCAAAGAAATAACACAAAATGTAATCCGGATGAATCGTGTAAATAAAAAACGATTAACTGCATTTTGCGTTTATTATTATTTTTAGCAGTGACATGGATATATGGAACAATCGACATACACACACAACCGTTTAAACATTTTATTGGCTAAAAGCAAAATACAATTTTTTTTTGCTGCTCCTCTTTTTACGTCTTTACGCAATGCCTGAGGACAACAGACAGACGAACTAAGCAGACATGGCAGACAGAGCAGTCAGGCAGACAGACAGACAGACATAGCAGACGTAGCAAAGATAAGTTGTGGCGTGAGGAGACTGTAGTCGTGTTGTTGATATTTGCTGCTGTTGTTGTTGATTTTGATTTTGATTTTTTTACGCCATGCGTAAAATTGTCTAATAAAAGGAGCAGACATTTTGATTGATTAAGTTATCATATGTGGGTCAAACTACAATATAAAGTAAAAAATATAGTATAAAGATAATGATACCAATGTTCTTGATTTCAAATAACTAGAGCAACAGGCAGCACGGAGAACATCAAATGAGTTTGTTTTGTTTCTTATACTTTTTGCATTTCAAAGAAAGATAAGTATGGCTAATATAGTGCAGTCGAGTAAACGCAACAGTAAAATTGGATGAAGTTTAATTCTTAGATTCTGTGTTTAAGAAACACATAAGGGTCTATCTATCTGTCTTTGTGTTAAGTTTATTTGTGTTGCCTCTTAAGGCAAAAGGAGGCATGGCAGATCCCGCTTTCTCTCTTAGATATACCCTCTACTCAGTTCATCTATTCGTTCTGATTTAGGACATCAGTTATATAAATTGTTTAACGAAAATACTGCACCGAAAATATCATACTGCCAAGGAAATACTATACTGTACAGAAAATACTTAACGCAGAGTCCCTCCTCTTAGGATCCGTCCCTACTGTTGCATATTTTCACTATAATAGATTATTTAACCTTCTTTTAAAGAGGTGTAACCATGCAAAACTTGAGTTTGTATAGATCACAACCCATAGGCGTTGAAAATGCTTGTTTTATGCGTGCTACAAGTGACACAACACAAAAATTATGCATTTAGCCCCAAAGTAGATTTTATGATGTCTTATGAACACGCAAACAAATCGCGTTCCACCGCCACACAACCAAACACACAGCAGCAGTCACATCCCCCCTATTCCAAGGGCTACAGTCAAAACTCCCTACTATTAATTTTATTAACTAGCGTTTGCATCTCTTCATTGCATAATCTGTCGTTGCCACAGCCTGCAGCACTCTGTGTTGCATCTAGCAGTGGCACGGACATAAATTACCAAGTGGAAATCGTAGAAATGATTGAAAGGCCTGCGCCTGCCAGTCGATGCGTCAGATTCCCAGTGGTTTCTGTTGCTGTTGCTGCTATTGCATCTATTGACTCCCGTTTTTAGTTTGATTTCCGAGTTTCGTTGGTTTTTTTTTTTTTTTTTTTGGGGCTCTTCTTGTATGATTGACCGCGTTGTGCACCTCGTTGGCTCAGTGGCCCAGTGGCTGCACTCGGGGATTGCCGGGTCTGACTTTTATGGCTGTCGGTGTATTTTTTATGGCCTGCCCAAAATTCATTTCTCGTTTTGAGGCAACAATTTTTTTCTTCGTTTTTTTTTTGGGTTTTTTTTTTTTATTTGTCGATTTGTTTGCATTCATTTGGAGTTGAGTTGAGGCTGCGTTGTGAATGCGTTGGCGTTTGACTCGCACGCACTGAGGCAAGCCAAATGAAAATATTTGTGGAAAGCATGCAAAATGCACGCCTGTTGTGGCTCTTTTATTTTTTAATGCGCCCGTTGAAAGCTATTTGTATCTGTCGGTCAGATTAGGTTAAGTTTTCACGCCCCCTTTGCCACTGGCAATCCACCAAATAGCAACAAGAGCCACAGCATTCGGCAGCATCCATTGCAACCACTGCATGTCTTTCGTCAAAGTGTCGAGCCACTTTGTTTTGTGGCCCCAACCACTCAAACAAACCGCTCCACCGCCCAACCACCTTTACCACTTGCCTATGGCTATGGTTTTCCCTTTCGTATGAACTATTAGCTATTGATGCCCACTTGGATTTTCAGATTTTCCGATTTTCACATTTTCCCTTTAGATTTTCAGGCAATTTAGACGCTTTGTCGCGCATTCTGATTTATGTGAGACTGCGACGGCAGGAAGGAAATGGACACAGTTTCACTATATCATCACCGAATGCTTCTTTTGGCATTTTGCGCCTCGACTATAGTATTCATATTTAGTTTAAATGAACACTTAAATATAATACACACATTCATTCTAGTCATATGCAAACCAAAAGGCAAATTTCAACAAAATCTTTCTGAATTTAAGACTTTATTTTGTATATTTTGTTGTTTTTGGTTTGGTTGAATGGACGTCATTTTAGCTAGCCGCATGCTTCCGGTGTGTGTGTGTTTGTATCTTTGCATCTGTATCTGTGTATATGTATCTGATCTGTCTGTAGATCTGCGTGTCGGCAAAAGTGGCACACCGATCGTTATTTTTAAATGAAGCACCAAATATCAGTGCACACACAGTGCGATCATATGTGTCGCTCGCTTCCTATATGAGAGATACATTGAGTACGCATGCGATATGCATGATATTCATAGCAAATATCTTGCAGATAAATTAATGCCAGTTGCCAGTTGTTGTAGGCAGCTGCACAGAGGAGTTCTGCGTACACTCATACAATATATAAGCCATCTGTATATATATGTATATATATATATATATGCAACTATTTGCTCGAGGGATTACGACTACAGGGAGAAAACAAATCATGTTCTTGTTTGTAAGAAAAAAGGATTAAGTATTAGGTATTTGCTATAATTAGCAAACTTTGCCTCGAATAAATCAGTGGCTAATCAATCAATCTTATGACAGCTCTAGAACATAATTTTGGCTTTGATCATAATTTTATCTTTGCTTAACTCATAAGAAACTAAGTTGTATTCATTAAGTTCAGCATCAAGTTTTGAAACAACATTGAAATACCCTTTGCATGCGTATTGGGAACAGGTGTTTATGCAGTTCATTCACCTAAGCTAGAATAGAGAAACTTTTGCAATTACGTTAAGGTACATTTGCAAATAATTTTAATACAATCTCTCTCTCTCTTTCTATTTCTCACTCTCTTGTTCTCTTTATCTACAGCTGCTCTATCTCTCATCAAAATGTATAAATGTAATTTAAATCATTTGCTATATTTGCCTAATATGAGTGCTCTAACTAAAATCTAGAATAAAAACAGCTGCAAATTTTGTCGCCTGTGCTATATTTGCTATGGGATTCCTACACATTGATTACTCATGATTTTTATGTGTGTATATATATAAATAATATATATATGTATATAAAGCGCTGCAGCTATTTATAAATCATCATAATTCGTTCACAAAAAACAAAATGAATGCGAAATACTTTCAATTTTTATTTATTTACAAAAAATATACAAAAATGTATGAATTTGCTGTCGATGGTCGACATGAAACATAGAGAGATGAGTAGAGATAGAAAATGGGCTGCTGATTCGTTATTTCTATACGATTTTAGCCAGATCTACGCATAGCTATATACAACAGCAATGTTATGTTACTATTTCATTTCATTATTGCAATTTAGAAAACGCAACGAGCCGCAACTGAGACGCAGCCACAGAGACTGGGGCTAAGAGCATATCCAATTGAGAGAGAGAGAGAGAGATCGAGAGATCAAGAGAGTCGTTTGAGAGCGATCGCTTGGTCCCAAAATATGTATGCATGATATATATATATATATATATATACGCACAACTCACGTAAAAAATTTTCAATTTGTACGCTGCGCTCGTAGGGAAATCTCAGCCAAAGATTTTCCACAGCGGGCAGTTTTTCTTTGACAACGCGCCGAGTCGCACGCTATACGAAACGCGAGAGATACGCGCGAGTCGAGTCTTCGACGCGTTCGCATGCGACAAAAGATACAGATACATTTTGCTAAATTTATAAATAAATAGCAACAGAGTCACAGTTTCGTTTAAATCACGACAAAATCCACACACACACTAAAACGAAACGTGAAAAACAGTCTAAAAAAAAAGAAGTGAATTGAAAACTATAAAGGAAAAGAACGCCACACGCCCAAACAGTAATGTCGAGCAGAGACGGAGACAGAGATAGAGATCGAGGAATATATCAACACATAAATAAAAAGGCCTGTGACGTGTCGCATTTGCCAGTTGCCTTAGCCATTTGCCGGCTGCATTCTCGGCTATAGCTCAGCACCAGATAACTCCGCCGGATGATGTCAAATAAAAAAGCGTGAGCGAAAATACGCACGGAAAAAAAACATCATTCTCTTTCGCTACCGAATCGAATCAAAGTGCGGCAAATATATTCTATCTGTAGCCCATTCGAGTGTGTGTATATGTGTGTGTGTGTGTATCTATAGCTATTTTGTATCTGTATCTATGCATCTGTTTCTTGTGTCGCCAGTAAATGCATACAATTTATTTTGCATCTATTGCAATTGAGCGATCGAACAGCGTGTTAGCACTCGCGCCGCATCCGTCAGATACATTTCGTGCGCGTGCCAACAACAATTGCCACAATTACAACTACATTTAAGTGTTGTGATCGAGTGTGTGTGTGTGTGTGTGTCTGTGTGAGTGTAAGGCATCACAAAAGTATTGAATTACCAGCGCATATGCAAATTGATGCTGATCAAGTGCAACAGATACGAAAAGTATCTACAAGATATTTATTTATATATATTGCAAATAATTTAACAAAAGCACAAAGCAACGCAATAGAACTTGAGTTCATTGCCAAAATAACGTAATCAGCATGTCATCCTATCGCAGTTATGTAAGTAAACGCTATGCAATATGCCAAATATCTGCTAGTATCTGCTCTCATCTTAGAGTATCTGTATCTGCATTTGTATCTGTATCTGTATCGCACGACCTGCGCTTGTATCTATTGGCACCCAGTGTGTGTGTGTGTGTGTGTATCCAATTTATTTCGTCTGTTTTGCTTTTTTGCTGTTTCTGTTTGCAATTTGCTATTTTGTTTGTTTCTAATTGTTGGCTGCGGCTAGTGTATTTAGCATTTAGTTTATGTCGCTTTTCAAAAGCATACACAACCACACCCACACACACACTCGTACTGACGCACACACCTACACACAATTACGTATATTGTTGTTATAAATTTGACTTTTCCTTTTGGGCATTTATTTATTTATTTTTTTTTTTTGGTCGACTTTTGTTGATCGCTAAACTTTTGTTGTAGTTGATTTTGGGTGTTCGTTGGCATCGCGTTGTTTTGTATGAGTTGTACGAATTCGTTCGAGTCGTGTTAATGGCCCAGTTTCATGATAAACAAATTTTCCAAACTCTTGCCAGCCTTTTATTGGTAAATTGATATTTTGTTGTTTTTTTAATTTTCAACTAGTGCTCATTGCTTTGTTTGTTCTGTGAGTGGTTCTAGTCGAATTGATACAGCAACATTGTAAAGTTTTATTGTTCCTTCAAGGTGGCGGCTAATGGTTGTTATTTTAAGTATAAAATTAATTTTAAAAAAATTCATTTAAATAGCTGACAATTGCTAGAAATACATTCAAATACTTGCAAACATATTATGAATATAAACAAATACATTTTAATTGCCAATTAAATGCCAATATTCGAAGACGTAGTATTTTTTGCGTACACTGAAAGCTTCAATATTCATTTGCCAATTAGTATTCACAATTTCTGTTAAAAAAAAAATATATATATTTAAAAATATTTAATTGCAAAAATATGTTTCATACCAAAATATATGTAAAGATAAACAAGTCAAAAATATATATATATATTTATCGAAAGATTATTTACTAACATTTTGGTTGTAATTAAATTTAAATTGGATATTCTCTTGTTACTTTACCTACATTAATCTCATTACTAAAGATCTAAAGAAATCTTATAATGAGCACAATTAACAGGGCTTTTCTCAGATTTAATAATTCCCATTTAGTTCTGCATGTTGTCAATATTATATTACCCGAAAATCCTTAAGCTATTTAAGTCCACTGAAATTTTATGCAGACAACTGAGTTTAACCTTAGTACACAGCATTTTCACTTCCACAGTTTATATAGCCTCACGATAAACTCTTTGGCCATAAATCAATTAAAGATTGTGCCCGAAAACTGCATTGCGCCTTAATAAACCGATCAATTTATAGTCACGCGTACAACAACAACAATAATAACAGATTTTGAAATGTTTTTCACAGATTTCCCAGTTGTTGTGCTGTGATTTTGTGTAGATACGTTTATTTTTAGGTACGACTGATTCTATAAATGCACCAAAAAGGAGAAAATGAAATGAAAATTTTCTTTATTATTGTGTCGTGTGTTATAAGAGTTTGTCTCGAAGTTTTTATGGCAGCGAAGGAAGTTGTGAATATTTATGGGACACACATAAAGTTGAAAGTTGAGAATTGCCTGCTTGCTGTCGATGAAGCCCAAAAACACTAACTAATTAATTAACAAAGTGTGAATTTTCATGCAATTTGTTGTACAAGCTGTCGAAAAACAAAAAAAAAGAAAAAAAGGAAGGCATTACTTGCGAGCTAGTAGAGGGAACTTGGGTGGCTGTGAATTTTTTAACAGTTACATATTTTTTAAGGTCTTTGAAAGTCAGATTTTATACACAATATGCCCCGACGTCGTCGACCCCGTTGCAAGGTGAAACCTTTGAATGGACTACAGCCAGACACAGGAGATACCGATAGCAGTCAAGATGATCATACGAACGACAGCAAAAGTGAAGAACTGGATGCAACCCCGGAGCCAACGCCACAGGAGACGCTGCTCAATGAACCGCAAGAGTCCATGCCCAATGCGGCATCATCTCAATCAAATGTGGGCGAGTATAAACTCTTCCCCGAACTCTACAATCAATCGCCCTATCTGCCCACGTTTGCGGATGTATTTGGTCAACACTCTGAGGTGATATACCAGTCTAACGACTCTGATAATAATCAGCCTAATGACCCTCAAGGCACGATGGCGGATGTCTATGGTCTGGGTGGTCTGGTGACCAATTTGCGTGCCACAATCAACAACTCCAATGCTATTCAGCTGGCGATTGGTGAGGATTTAACAACATTTGGTCTAGATCTCGCCAGTCAGGGTGACATCTATGTACACTTTAATGGACCCTTCACACAGCTACCGCCCAAACGTAGCTCAGCCGACTGTGCCCTGGAGCTAGGCATGCGTGCTATGCGCGATGCCATGGATAAGTATCCACCCAAGGCACCCGTCTGGGATCCTTTTGTGCCAGAGACTGGCAACCTGGGTCTATGTCTGAACGATACTGTCAATGTTACTGTCCCTGCCGAAACGGATAAATCTGTGTAGCATTTGCCAAATTTAGGCGGCATTTTCAAATTGTGTTTCTGTTTCATTAGTTCTTATGTTCCTAGAATGTCTCGAATCACTCTCGAGCTACTAGAACTAAAGATACCTATGCGTATATTATATATATATATATATATATATATATAATTACGCCATCAAAATATTTCGCAATTTGTCTGTCGCAAAAAATTATATTTATTAGTGTCAATATTCGGAAACGATAAACAATTAAATTTCATATGTTTATAAATTTTGCAATGATATTTTTTACTAAACTAACTTATTAAAAACTCAATGCAAAACCAGTATAGTATAATTGAATAGATGGTTAAAGTGGAAAATAAGGACTGGAAGAGTTGGTTGCAGATCTATAAAACATTGCAATATTGCATAGGTTTTTTTTTGTATGTTTGATAAGTTAATGAGATAATTTATTGAATGTTTAATTTGTTATGAAAAGAAGGAAAACCATATACCCTTGTGCATTATAAGTATATTATACAGGGTATTTTGAAGTTGTTACACACTTAGTTCCCTCGAATGCCTCGCACACGTCATTAAACTAAAATCATCTATTGTTCTGGCAGTTAAATGGATTTCGCAAATATTTTATTTCATTTGCCATTTTTCTCTCATTTTTGACACTCTGACACCAAAAAATCTAAAAAAAAAAAAAAATATATATATATATATAATTTAAAAATAAATCATTTTGCCTTCGAGGCGGCACGCGAGCGATGTTTTTTTTCCAACACATAATTTTAATGTTGCCACTATTGTTGTAGGCATCTAAAGCTGTTGGCCGCTAGTTGTTGTTGTTAGTTGTTGTTATTAGTTTTTGTTATAAGTTGTTGTTGTTATTGTCTGTTTGTCTGTCTGCCTGTCTGGCCGCCTTTTGCTAAAAGCATAGGCATGGGCATTTGCCATAGCTGCGTCTGTTTTTATAGACTTGGCCAACTGACAGACAGGCTCAGTTTATAGCCTGACTGCCTGCAGTTGCCGCAAGTTGCAAGTTGCAAGCTGCAAGTTGTTGTTGTTGTTGGTGTTGCTGTTGCAAGTACGTGTTGTTGTTATTATTGTTGATCGCAATCCTGAACGGCAGCGCCTAATTGAGTCCACATAATAACGCTGTCAAATAGCAGAAAGTGAAATATATAGAGAGAGACAGATGCTGAAAGTGGCAGAGAAAAAGAAAGAGAAGGAGAGAGAGAGAGAGTGAGAGAGTGGGCTTACACTCTACTCCAAAGTACACATAGCAGTGCACAGTCTGCTGCCATCCTCCACCTCCGTTGCCCCCTACAACTTCTAGTTGTCTCAGCTGTATGTCTGTCTATTTGTATGTCTGTCTGTCTGTTTGTCTGTCTGTTTATCTGTCTGGAGGATTTGCTTGTTTTGCACATTGTTAGTGCTATTTGTGTTTTAGCATTCCATTTAGCAACAACTGCAACCACAGCGAAAACAATTAACTGCATTCCCCCTCATGCGCCACGCCCCCATCACCATGCGTTGCCCTTTTCCGCAATGGGCACAGCCCTAACGCATTGGGCGGGCGGTACTTATCTGCAGTGTCTATAGAAAAATGCGCAATTTTTTATGGTACATGTCATACGCTTAAGAGCGTGCAACGTGTGGCAAGTGGCAAGTGGCGTTTGGCGTGTGGCATGCGGCGTGTGGCATGCAGCGTGTAGGCTGCGTGGGCTATGGCTGGCGCCAGCGTTGAGCTCCACTTGGGACTGAGTAGTAATAAACGGTAAAAGGGCAAATGGAATTCCATGCACGAATCTCAATGGAGAATTCTACAATTTCTGTGGGCAATCTCACATATATATTTGATGTTTATGTTCAATTTTGAATACTTTTAAATGTAATTTAATTTTTTTATATCCTATTTCTTTCTATTTCTATTTTAAATTCTTATTCTATATATTTTTCATTGAGGCAACATATGTGTGCTCTATTAGTTTCCTAGATTTCGCTTTGATTTTATGTCTTTCATATGTCGAATTTCACATTTTATAAATTTTATGGGCTTTTACATAAATATATTAAATTAAATAAAATTTAAATAAAAAAGTTTAAATAATAGTATATGATTGAAATTTAAAATTTTAATAGATTTTACACAATAAAAATTTCCCTTTTCTGTTGACACAAATTCCCTTTGCCAAAAATTGTTCAAATTTCGCAATCCGAATGCCTGTCTGTCCGATTAAATGATATGTGATCATAAAATATGTTCAGACAGTGCAGCATACATCTAATATACTACAGAGAGAAGGAGCATGGTAAAACGGGGAACCGTTTCTAATGCACTGGGCGTGCAAGAAGATTAGAAGGCAGATGTTGAAATAATCGAAATGAATCTGTTTACACGTCCGAAATGAATTGAAAAACGCGTGTCTGCAGCGCCATTTAATTGAAATTGAAATCAAAATACGAAAGCAAACGAAAAGTAAAAGATAAAGCTAAGGGCAAAGCAGAAGAAAAGTCAAAAAAAAAAAAAAAATGCACAGACTGCAGCGAGTTCAAAGCGACTAGAAAAAGAGAGGGAAATGAACCTTGTCACTCTAAGGGGTGTCGATTATGTGTGAGTGTTAAGAGACGGTTCTTTATAATGCTCTCTCGCCCTGTATTGCTCATTCTTCGATCTCTCTTTGTTTTCTTTTAATCTTTTGCTCTTTGTGTCACAGCCTACTTAAAGCTCTCTGCCTTTGATATTCATGCAAATATTCAACTTCTCTCCTTTTATTCTGTTCACTCAATTATGCCCATTGCCAGTGGGCGTGGCACAGTTGTGTACATGAGCATATGGTCAGAGCTGTCTAAGTGCGCCAATCAATCAATTAGTGATCGATTTCGATCGTAGACCTGCATACAATTGCAAGTGATTCACAGTGTTTATTTGCATACCCTGTCATTGTGTACATACAATGGGGTATAAACAATTCGTCAGCTAAATGAGTTTCATTTTTATTAATATCGAATTTTGCGTACAATTTTCTGAATCATTCGTTGACCTGTAACTGTTATACTCATGCCTGATCTGCGATTTATTTTGAGGTCATTGCACCCACTAATTTTTTTTTATCTAAAAACCGCAAATTATTATATATTTCTAACATATAGTGCTTCCTTTCCCCCACACAGACACCCTGGAAATCAAATCTGGGCAGTTCCTACAAAACCGGCAGCTCATCGGTAAGTTGATTGTTTTTGTTCGACCTTTCGATCTTTGCTAATGTCCCCCTTTTGCCTGCCCACAGTATACACTGGGATCTGATCTGGGCGGCGCTACAACCTCTCGCTACACTTCACTGGCTACGCCCAGCGCCTACAGGCCATCATTCTCTGGTGGCACATACAGAATCAAGCGTGATCCACCTGCGCCCGCACCGGTCAGCAGCTATGTGAGTCGATATGCCAAAGCAGACCCCAAGGAGTCAAACGGCAGCAGCGACAGGAGTAGTTCCATCAAACGCTACACAGGAGCAGGTACCACTAGCATCAATGGCAGCAGCACCACTAGCAGTAAACTGAGCAAATATGGACGCTCGCGGGATCCCAGTCCCGTGGCGCTGGAGCACACAAATCGAGGCAAATCGAAGTCGCGCGATCCCAGTCCAGTGTTGGACAGCGCCAGAAGCAAGCTGGGCGGTGCGTCATATAGAAGCGGTAGCGGCAGCGGCGCCAGAAATGGCTATGGGAATCGTTATGGTGCAACGAGCCGGCTAAACAGTGGCACATCCAACAGTAGCAGCTCCGCGCTGGATAAATCGATATCCTATTTGACCACGAGCGATTTTCATGCACGCACCGCTAGCCGTGCTAAGGCAAGCAGAGAGAAGGAACTGGAGATGCCGGAGGCGACTGCAACGGCAGCCAAAGCGCCAATGGAGACACCACAGGAGGCGCCACAAGCTGCACAGGATCCGACGGCGGAGCCGGAAACGGAAACATTTATATCCGTGTCGGTGGTGACACGTGCCACGTCGCCCACGCCGCCGGGCAGCACCACAGTGCAACGCACCCGACGGATAGACATAGCCAAGACCATAGAAAAGACCATACAGCGTTCGACCAAACCGCGTCAGACGCAGGAGCAGGAGATACAATCGGATCGATTGGACGATTCAACGCGTTATCTACGCTACAGCGCCGGCAGCAGTAGTATCAGCTCCACCTACAGTCCACACCGGGACAGGATTAGCAGCCTGCGGTATAGTGCAAGTCCTGCGGGTAGCTCTCCGAAATCCAACAGCCCTAGCTTGGAGCCAAAACAGCCTGCGGAAGCCAGTAGCGTAAAGAGCAATTCACCTAAATCCAGCAGCAACAGCAACACCACAAGCAAGTCCAAGCTTTCACCGCCCAAGGCAGTCCGCTTGAGCTCACGTCAATCCTCTGTAGAAAATCTGGTGAACAAGCCACCCGCAGCACCCAGCAAGGCCGAATCACCCACCAAGACCGGTGGCAACTCCAGCAACTCAAGCAGTTCACTGGCTAAGTGGCCCTGGCCCAATAAGGATTTCCGCAAGAGCTCGCTCAATGTGGGACCCACAGATCGACCGCGGAAATCACGTACGCCGAGCAGCGGTGGTGAGTCCGAGGAACCCGCCACAGCCAGCAATGGCCATCACCTGGAACGATCGCCCAGTGCGGGTTCGGAATGTAGCCAAGCGTCGGCTAGTTCCGCCAAAGTGAAGCCAGGCAAGCTGACTAATGGCAAGGCTGCAGCGAATCGACAGCTGAAGACGCACAAAGCCTGCTCGGAGACCAATGGCCAAAACAACAGTAGCAGATCATCCTCAGCCTCAGGCTCAGCCTCAGCCACAGCCACAGCAAATGCCAATGGCAGCTCCAGTTCCGAGAGCGAGCAGCGTGGCAAAGTCAATAAAAAGCAGAGCAAGAAAAAAGCAACAGCAACAATAACAAACGGAAGCAACAGCAGCACCAGCAGCAAACCCGCAACAAAGCACGCAACAGGTGACTGCGCTGCAGCAGCGACGCCGACAGCGACGTCAACAGCGACAGCAATGGATGGCGGCCAATCAATAGTCATGATGGCCAACCAAAATAACCAAAATAGCCACAAGTCTACGAGTGACAACCGCTCGCGCTCCCGCTCGCTGCAGAAGCTGTCGGCTGTATCGAATTTTTTCGCCACTCGTCAGCTAGACGCAAATAGTGAGCCGATCTTCCTTGAAAGCTCCGAGAGCGCTGGCGAGACCGATGCCGCTGTGGACAGTGTTGCTGGCCCATCGCTGCTCAGTCTAACGCTAGACACGCGAACGAACCATACAACGACTACGAAAACAACCTCGACGACCACGACAGCCAGCGAGCTGCATACAACAACAACGAAGACAAACACAACAAACGCAACAGCAACAACATCAATAGCTACAACAACGACGACACCAAGTTCCTTGAGCTCCAATACGACGCATTGCCCCAGAGAGAGTAGCAGTCAATATACTCGCGATCTGTTGCCCACACAGAGTCTGACCAGTGAAGCAATCACATCACATCCAGAGGAGGATCTGGAGGAGCCCAGCTGGTGGCAGGATACAAGTCAACAGATAAACACGGCCTCTGCCCTGGACTATAATAATCGCGGCGATATGCCCTATAGACTTCGACACATTGATTCGGGCGATGATCAGGCCTGGTGGCTGCGACAGGATGCCGCGCAAGAGGATGAGGATGATACTCTAGCGGAGGCAACACTTAATGGGCTCGACTATGAGCAGGATGAGAAATCGAACAGTACAAGCTGTTGGTGGAGCAGCGGCAAGGACGATAATAATGAAAACGAGCATAGAAATGATAAAGAGAATGATTTACCACATAATACCCTACGAAATGGCAATGCATATGCCACAAGTGACTTGGAGCAGCAGCAGGAGCACAGTGACAGCGTCAAGTTGATGCCACGAAGTCACATTTCACCGGAACGCGATGCCTGGTGGCTGCAAGATGAGGAGCAGCAGCAGCAGAAGTCACAATCTCCTGCCACACAAAATGGTTACCACCAGAAGGATCTCAATGAGAATCACGTGGAGGTAACTATTAAACTGCCCAGCAGTGAACGCAGCTCCAAGGCCAGCCACAAGCAAGCATCCAACTCTGGCGACAGCACACAGCACTGGTGGTGCTCGGGACCCACCAAAAAGCTGTTCAATGTGCAGCGCGTGGAGTCCGGGGAGCGTGCCTGGTGGCAAGAGCAGGAACAGGAGCCGCCACCAGTTAAACCACCTACACCACCGCCACGCATTATCAAGCACTGGGAGTCGGGCGAGCGCGCCTGGTGGCTACAAGATGCAGAGGAGGAGGAGCAGCAGCCGGAGCCAGAGATCACCGTATCGCTGCCGGCGCCCAGCCAGGATCAGGTGGATCACCGCCATGCGGAGGCACAACTCACAATCGCCGGCTGCCCCTCAGAGCTGAGCAACTCATTCAATTTTACCTACTCCGTGCGACCACCGCCCTTGGGCCAATGCGCCAGTCCCGTGCCCCCAGAGCAAGCAGAGCAGACAGAACAACGGAAGAAGCACTGCACATCGCCCTACGATAACATTCCAATGTCAAAAGTTCAAATGGCAGCGACGCAGTCGCAGTCAACGATGCAGTCGGCAGCACTGCCAACGCCGCCGCCGCGTTCCTCCTCTTATACACCGCAAACGAACCGCGTGGGCGAAAAGCTTTTCATTTCGCGTCATCAAAACATCGATGAGCTTTTGGGCGGCGCATGCCGGCCGTTCAGCCCGCTCTTCTACAGCGGCGGTCTCAGCGATGCTGCCGACTGCGATGCGACGCTGCTGCCGCCAGCGAGCAAAAATATGTTCCTGCTCGAAGAGATTACTCCCGATCAGGTGCGCATTCATGATAGCACAGCACAGCTGCCGGTTATACAGCGCATGCAACGGTAAGCATACAGAGAGGCAAACAGAAACACAGAGAGAAAGATAGAGAGAGAGAGAGAGAGAACATGCGAGAGTAAAAGCGCGTGAGCGAAAGCTTTCGTTTGTTGTGTGGTGTATTTCCACTAACATGTGCGTACTCAAAAATTCACCTCTCTC
>JBANCZ010002348.1:0-16143 GCA_037040025.1 Sphaerogastrella javana | reverse complement strand
ACTCAATTTGTTAATTGACTAAAGTTAAAGGGATAAATTCAATTGCAAATATACTAAATAAATAAATTGTAATTGCGATTACGTACAGAACATATTGTAAGCTAATCAAATACTAAGAGAACAATTTAATGAAATGGATCTAATACTAACAAATCGAATTAGTGAATAGTGAACCGAACCCAAGTGTGCTTCATGTAAGAATTTATGTTATGATAATTTTTACAATGCAATAAATAAATATTCCAACATAATACACAAGTAAGTTAGTATATACAATAATATATTATATATACATATGAATCTTATAATGTATATGTACTCCTAAATGTCTTAACTAATTACAATCGGTGTCTAGTAACAATATTTACATACATATACACATATAAACTTTATACGATATACCGAGTAGAGACTTGCGGCAACCAAATAAACCAATAAACAACACGAACGTATCGTCAAATATCCACGAATATTATGAACACAAATTTCAATAATGTAAGTGCTTTAAGTGATAAATACACACACCCATACACACATACAATTACATGCATATGCATATATATATATATATATAGTATACATACTAGTGAATATAGTTCATGTACTAACAACCATCGCTTGCTCCTCAGTTTTGCATTGATTTGCTATAATGTTTACTTTGTCGATATAGAAACAAAAAACTACTTGAAACAACCCCCAAGGGACACTCTGGAATAGAAATTCCTTGAGGTAGTGCCTTAACTATGTAGGAGAGTGTGTATAATATATAATATATACATAATACACACACATTTATATATATACAATTTTGTTCTCGACTAACAACAACAAAATGTAGTTCAAAATTCACAAAATAGTTAACTTTATGCTCCGATTTGTCTAACTTATATGTATAATCTATACCTATATGTGCATACATATATGTATGTATGTATACTATATGGTACTATATTCGATAAGTGCATCTAACTTACCGTCGCATTTTGACTTCTAGTTCCATCTAAACTCTTGTACTTTTGACTGTTTTAAGCCCAAACGAATCAAAACATAAACAAAACAAATATTTTGCTCAAACACAAACACTCAAAAGACAATTCACACACACCCTAACACTCACATACACACATACACATTACAGATATACATGCATACATGTATATTTAGTTATATATGATCCTGCTTGTGATTGCTTTGCCGTTTCACATGTCTATTGTATTTGTAAAATCGAATGATTGAATGTATTCATAAATAACAACATGTTGCATTCGTATATACACATATATATAGTATACATTTGTACGATCTGATGAGCATACACATATGCAATAATTGTTCAAGTATTAGCGTTTAATTGTCTTATAATACTTTGATTTGTGAATACGTGAATTATTCACATTGGAATTCGTATTGAAAGTTATGAATAAAAGCGATTTAAAAACAATTGCATTTTTCTATATGTGTATAATATATTGTATTTATAATATCATATCGTATCGTCATATATTTAATATATTATAAATTCTGTTTCCTTTACTTCCCCAGTCACCAGGTAATTCGTTCCCTATCACAGCCTTGAGATACATCTGTAAAGCCAGCGATCTGTTCCACTCAAATCCAATCAGCTCTGATTTGGCATCGCCGTGGCTGTGGCTGTACCTGAGCTCCTGCCGGCCGCATGTCGCGTCTCCATGTGCCGCTGCAGATCGCGCGATCGGGCTAGTGTCTTGTGGCATATTTGACATTGATATCCTGGCTCTGGGTCGGCATCGTCATCGGCATCACCATCGACATTGATGTCCATATCGCTGCCGCTGGGCTGGGTCTGCAAATGCAGGCGCACATGCTTGTTGAGATTACTGGGATCACCGAAGGGACGCAGGCAGAACTTGCATTTGAGTGGCTTGAACCCGGTGTGGGTGCGTATGTGTATCTTCAGTCCGTACTTGCGGGAGTAGACTTTGCCGCAGTAGATGCATAGATGACCCTGCTTCGACGCACCCATATTGCTGACAATCGCTTCGATCTGGGCGGCAGCATTCATGGGGTGCGCGGAGAGTGGTGCTGCCATGGATATGGAGGGTAGGTAGGAGAGCGTGGTTCTATGACTGGGCGCTGATCCGGACTGTGCGGTGGGCAGTGGCAAGGCCAGTGACTGCATTGACTGCACCAGCGGTCGAAAGGCAGAGAAGCGAGGCATTAATGCTGGTGCTGGACCTGGTGCGGGAGCAACAGTGGGCGGTGGCGTGCGTGTGGGTGAAGCTGAAGAGGTCGACGTGGAGGTGGGTGTTGGCGGCGGCGGCGATAGTGTTGCGCTGGTGCTAGCGACAGCCGCACGTGTCGCTGACTTAAGAGCATAGTGCAAACGCATCCAGAGCAGATCCATAACGCTGCGCCCGCAGCTCAAAGCCAAATGAATCTTGAGCGGATGCGGCGTCTCAAAAGTCAGATGGCAAAGATGGCAGGTATAGCGACTGTTGCCTATTGGAAACAAATTTTTACATTAGTTGGTTGAATAATTTGATTTATATTATGCCATAATTACCCTGTATGTTAAGGGGAGTAAGAAACGGTATGCCCATGAGTAGAACCAGCTCCTCACCAAACCAGGCCACAATTTCATCATCGCGTGCCACATCCCGCATAAGGCGTATGCGCAGCTGCCCAGCCTGCAGCTCGAAAAGGGCATTAAAGCTATAAATATCCTCGGAGAGTTTTATCTGTCGTAGCAATGATGCGGACATGGCCAATTCACCGTTGATAAGCGAACAATGGGCGTGACAATCACTTGGCGCGGGCGTGGCCATGCATCCGAGTAGCGCTGTGGTTGGCACAAGATTCGAGCACGTGTCCTTCGGCGTATACTGAGCCGTATAGACACCCGGACGAAGATTGCCACGTTGACGCTTAGCTGTTCCTGCTCCTGCAGCAACAGTTGCTGTTGCTGTGGTTGTTGCTGTTATTGTTGTGCCAGATGGTGCTGCTGTTGCAGCAGGTGCTGCTGTTGCTGTTGCTGTGTTGCCGCCGGGCAGCAACTGTTCTATGCGAAAGATCATGCTGTTGGTACGCTTCTGTGCTTGAGCCTGTGCCTGTGCCTGTTCCTGCTCCGGCGATTCATCCAACTCTAGGTTATCCAATTGAGCTGTTGTGTGCATCGCTTGAGTTCAAATTCGATTCTGTGTTCTAATTGGAAACCCTGCGCTCTTTTTATATCGCCAGCCGGCGCAGCTTCCGCCCTTCGATTTGGCGCGTCGCGTATCCTTTGCCCGCCCTGCTGTTGTTTCACATTTGTTACGGCTTGCAGTGGCAAAACACTAGCGTCAAGTGCAAGAATTCCCAGCCAAGCCAAGTCACCCAGCCAGCCAGCCAGCCAGCCAGCCACTCAGTCAGCCCCTGACAGCCTCGTGCTGACATTGCTACGCACTTTGCGGCTGCCTCTCCCTCTCACTCACTCGCTCGAACCAGCCAGAGCAGTCGGGCATCCCTTTTTTCATGTCTGGTGCTTGTCCTGGTTCTGGTGCCGTGCCTGTGCTTCAGCCTATGCCACACGCAGTGGTAGCAAGTGCAACATCATGTACTCTGCCGGCACTAAGGCACTAAGCCAAGCTAAGCGTCCCTGTATACCAAGTGTGCGTATTCCTATGCCTAATCCTCTCATACCACTCGCTACATAACCTCTCTCCACCCTCTCCTCTCTACTCTTCATGCCACCGCCCCGCTCATCAGGCATTGGTACTTTCAGAGAATGTTTTTAATTGAAATTAAACGATCGTTTGTTGTCGTTGTTTTCGCAGTTGTTGATGTTGCCGTTGTTGTTGTTGTTGTTGTTCTTGTTCTTGTTGTTGTTATGCCACCATATACAAATCGCATTCGCTTTCGTCAATCGCAATCGCATCCCCTTTTGCAGAGCTCTCCCTCGACTCGTATACCCCTTGATAATGCCTTAATATATTGGCGTGTATCGTTTTACTATTTGTGGTTTAGGGTGGGTCGTGATTTCAGTGCCAAGAGCGGCATCCGGGTAAAAACAGGCCCAAGAGCACAAACCTATTGAAGATTACACTTACTAATGTTTTAAAATAATTGTCAATATTTTTTGCACAACGTAGAACCAAAACTATAGACAGCTGTTTAGTTAAGTAAAGTTGCGTTGATATCTTACTTGGATATCGATTTTATTATATATGATCTATATAACTTACTCCTCACTTTTTTGTTCGATCTATCAGCTGTACACTGTAAAATGATTATTACATTTTCATTTAAGAAATTCGTTAAGTTTTTTAAAAACTTATACTAATTAAATGAAAATATATTTAGTTTTTTAAATGACGAAAGTGCATTAATAATTTACACATTATTTGTTGATTATATATTATTATGTTCTTCACAATTAACTCCTACTATTGAATGAGACCAATTTATTTGCTGTATTTTCAAATGGCATCCAACTGCAATTAAATACGCTCCTGGACTTTATAAAATATGCTTCGACACTAATGTTTTCATTATTTCTAAAGCCGACAACCCCTCTACCGATAAGCGTCGAGCGATCAACAGGACAAGACGCAAAGCGAAAAACATGTGTTGCCAGTCACACACAGTCATAGCCAGCTGTGGGTTGTGGGATGGGCTAGGTAACACTTGCAGCACGAGTCGCCCTTGAGCGATTTGTGCGAGCCGAAACACCGGGTAAAGTGGGACGGGTAACGTGGAATGGATAACGGGCAACGGGCAACGTGCACCCGGTACAGGTACAGGCTCAAACCCTAAGCTCAAACCGAAACCGAGACCCATTTCGAAACACAGACAAGCTAATTTCAGTTTGGTGTTTGCTTGTTTAAAATAAGTGTGCCACAACCTGTTGTATGAAGAGTTTACAGTTGATTTTATTGTAGCCATTAAGAGGTTGATTGGGTCTTTTTTCAGGGTTACGGATAGCCCCCATTGGTTTCTCCTCCGGCATCGTCTCCACCAGTTTCGTTATCATCACAACCATGACAACCCCCCCCGGCGGCCAGTTGATCGAGTAGCTCTTGTATTTCAATGGGTATGGGCGGTGGGGTCGGCAGATGATCACCCTGCGGCTGGAAACCATTCTCATCGGCAGTATAGGTCAAGGAAATCTCCTCCCCTTCCGGACTGCTGTAAGAGTATGAGCCCTCGACAGACTGTGCTCCAGGTGCACCAGTTTCTTCAGCCTTGATTCCATTGCCCGTCTCGTATTCGTACTGAAAGTAGCAACAAATTGGAAAATCATTTAAAAATTTGTAAGTTTTGTTTAAAAAAATTTACCATGTATGAACCATCTAAATTTATTTTAGACTCTTGCTTGATAATGGGTATATCTTCACCACCAGAAGAGCCAGCTTCTCCCCCAGCTCCATTACCGTTGCCAGGTGGCGGACCGTAACTGTCCCGTGGTGGTGCAGGTGGTTTAGCAGGAGGTGGACCATAGCTGGATTTAGGAGGCGCCGGTGGTTTAGCAGGAGGTGGCCCATAGCTTGCCTTAGGTGGCGCCGGCGGCTTAGCCGGTGGCGGCCCGTAGCTTGCCTTAGGTGGCGCAGGCGGTTTGGCTGGTGGTCCGTAACTCTTCTTGGGAGGTGCAGGTTTTCCGTTCTTCGGTGGTCCATAGCTTTTGCTAGGGGGTGCTGGAGCAGCTGGCTTAGCCGGCAAATAGGAGGTCGGAGGTCGTGCACTGGGGTAGCCCGCTGGCTGTGCGGCAATGAGGTAGCCCCAACAGAGCAGCCCGAACAGAGATATCAATGTTATACGACTCATAGTGTCCACTAACTGATGCGACTGAGCCACAACCACTGGAGTTTTATATGGCCAACAGCTGCATTTGACCACAACCTGTTGCACTCGCTGGTCAATCACGTGCGTGAACCCGAATTGAATTGGAAAATGGAAATAGAAACTGGGCCAATGCAAATACACTGCAAGAAATAGTAGACAAAGAATAAAACAATCATTTGTATATTTAAATGAAGCTTTTTCTTTTTAATTTGGTAGCGAAATAATGTTCCTGATGGAATCCTTTGATAAAATGACTAAATGATGAAATTCTGATAAATTATGTGTAGGACAATTGTTTCGGATAGCAGGCATGCTACACTGCAACTAATCTCCTAAAACAACAAAACCAGGCCAGGCCACAAACAAATTTTTAATTCAAAGGCAATTTAGAGAGGAGTGGAGAGGAACAGGGTGTGGGTAGAGCGAAGTGGCAGATAAACATCAAGCACGGCACAGGCAACACCTGCAGAATCAACCCTATGTCCATTTCTAATGCACTTTGCCTGTACCAAAGGGGGTGCTAAGTCCCTGGCTAACAGGAGAATGCTATGTGTGTGTGTGTGTGTCGGCTTTAGTCAATCGTCTATTAACTTCTTGCAAATGCTCGGTGGCTCTGATGATGCTAATATTGCAGCGAAAGGCATCAGGGTGGCATCAACAACAGTCGCAGCTCTGGCTACAGCTAATGGCAATGTTGTTTGCAGCTTGTCCTACTTGTAATGTGCTGGCGCGCAGCTGACGTCTTCCCAGGATCTGCAACTCCCTCTTCATTTTTCTGTATGAGTGAATGTATGCGGATTTTGTGAACCTGTTCCAGAGTCTGCGTCAGCTGTTGCCAGTTACCAAAGCAACCACCAACTAAGCCACCAATCTATCCACCAAATAACCAACTAACCACCAAACACTGCACCGGCTGCCTAAACCAACAATTGTTGGTCGCATCCATGGTCCCAAATTCCATATCAACTAAATCATTTCGTTACGCACCCATTGCACATATTTCGCGCCCGCATTCAACCAAAAAAAAAAAAATATATATATATATATACATATATATATATATGAAAAACCGAATTTCCACAAATTCATAAAGTGCATTTTGACAGAGCGCAACGATCTAATTGCAATTTACGGCGATTGCTGAATTAGCAACTGGCGACAGGGCAAATCCTGACCAGATAGTGCCAGAGGGTTAGATCTGTGTGTTAAGTAAACATTTTGAGTTTGATTTTTTGATAAATTATATGCAGACCGCATTGACAGCCATAATATGCGATGCAAATAATCGATTGGCGGGAATTTTGGCAACTGTTTCATTAAACAATATATTTAATAATGTGTGGCATAGTATATCCAGCCTATATACTAAGTAGTCCAAAGTCTGTGCTTAATCAAAAGATTTACCATACTTAGAAATGTTGCTAGAAATTCTGTGAAAAAACCACAGTGAAAGACCTCCAAAGAGAAAGATCTCGTTCATTTTGAGACCTTGAGCCATACCGGCGAGGTAACAAATTCTTGAACATAATTTTAGAAATGTTTTAGCAAAAGTTGATAGAATACAACAAGAATTCGCTACATTTATTTGGGTTCGCTTTCTTCACGTGTTGTTGTTGCGTTGTTGCTGTTGTTATTTTTCTTGCTATTCCTGTTGTTATTGTTCTCAGTCTTCTGCTTTGTGCTCCTTCTCTTCCTCTGTTTCTTTGTGAGCTTAGAACAAAAGTTGAGCCATAAACTATGACGCAATCGGTCTATGTCTATGGTACAGAGCTCACATATTTGTTTTCATTATCTTTTGGACTTATTTCGGCTGCTTGGCTCATCTGCTCATCTCATCTTTGTATATCTCATCTCATCGGCGCCCATGTGCTGAAGTTGCTTCAGTCGAAGCTGAGAAACGGACACGAGCAGAACTGAAAACCTTAACTAATATCGGTGCTATTCAAAAAGCAATAAAATTATAACGCATTAAACCCATAAAGTATTCTAACGAATTATGAAATCCGTAAGTATTTTGGCGGGTATTGAAACTATAAACCATTCTTGATATCAATATGATCTTATTATGTACAGTGCATACAAACCTTGTTGCTATTGTCGGTGCTGTTGCCTTTGGTAATATCAGCGCCAGTTGAAGAGGAGCGCGATGAGGAGCTACATTTTGGGTAAACAATATAATAATATTTAAATATAGCTTATGTTTTCTGATTGATTTATGTTTTTATATTGTAGTTTTCAAACAGATAATGGCTATCATCGCACTGAGGACATAAAGTTCAAGGTAAAAGTGAATCCCGACGGATTGACTACAGAAGAACCTAGCGCTGTGGAAACTCCAAAGCCTGTAGAGTATCGTGGCGGTTATAGTTTCATATCGGCCGATGGCTATGAGTATCAGGTGCTCTATAAGGCGAATAAAAATGGCTTTCAGCCTTATGTCACTGCACACAAAGTGAAGTCAGCTAAGGATAAGGTTTAAGCTATAAATTGTAATTTTATATTGTGATAAATTTATATAAATAAAGAAGAAACACTCATTTTGCTATAAATTCATTTTCAAAAAAATGTTTTCAAATTGATTTGAATGTATTCATATTATTTTATTCATATAGAAGAGCATAAAGTGCATAAAGCTTATGTTTAAGCTCAGCTCGATTGGTTGTAAACTACGCTATGGTGAGAGCTTAAAGCTCTTCTTAGATAACATCGTGATTTATGCGTCCAACACAAGCAGATTAAAACTCGTAGTCAGTCATAGAGTATATTGTTTACTGTGGGTCGTTCAGTTCACACATGAAACTTGACGAACTTATGTTGACAAGATCGAATAGAGTGAAATGGTAATAATGTAAACATTTATATAAAATATGCCGATTTTGTTTTGATTGAGAGACAAACTTTCTACATAATATTAATTAGTGTAATTAGTAGTCGAATTGGAGCTCCTTTAATGACTGTTTTAATCGGTTTCTATTTTGTAAGTTGTTAACGTGTAAAACAACGTCTGCATAGTTTTTTGTCTCTTATGTTTATCTTTTCATTTCTTTTGCTGCTTTCCTTATGCAAATCTAAAACGAATAGAGACTCGAATAACAGCAACAGCAACAGCAACAGGTGAAGCAATCATATTACCTGCACCTTAGGCTTACTCAGCGCTTTTTTGTGTTACCTTTACCTATTAAACCGTTGGCATGGCATGGTACATTCATATTCGTTATGCGTTGTTTCCTCCGGGCCACATTATATGCTCATTGGCATCTCTGTGGCTCTGTCCACTGACGTGAGTTCAATTTAACGCTGGCTCTCTTGGCGTGCGGTTGACTCAGTTGGAGAACCATGAAGTATATTTATGTTAAGTTATTCGTGCTGCTACTGACCTACGCCCAGTGGGGGGCTGAGAATGCTGTGAGTGCATCGTATGCACCAGGTACTGTACTGGACATACAGCTGGGCGATCTGGTAATCGAACAGTTCTCGTATATACCCACTCGCAGTGGATATGAGTTCGGGTGAGTGCGTGTGTTGCAACTCTATATGGTTATGTATTAATGCAATACTATTTTACAGATACACTCTACCCAATGGCACACATCGCGATGAAGTGGGCGAGGTGCTCAATAATGGTTCTGCCAGTGAAGATCTACAGAATGCCAGCAACTATGATCGTAATGCTCGGCCCTCGCGTCGACCTGGTCTGAAAAATCGTAAACTGTCTCCCAAATCTCTTTCATCTTTGGCTGGCTAAAGCTGCAGTGCCTCAAAATAAATCGAATTTTATGGAAATATTGTTTTAGTTTATAATGTACTTTGTGTAGTGTATGTGTTTTATTAAATTTTATTAAAAAAATGAAGCGGAATTTAACTTAATCAATTTGAACTGATTTTTATGTAATCACCTATCGATTTATGTGTTGCTCAATGGTGTATCATCTGTGTTTTGAGATCTCTTATGACATCTGTCTTTGTTTTAATCATGGATAGACAACCCATAAATTTTATCTTCGTTTCAGTTTACACTTCTAATGTTAAATCAGGTTTTCAAGACGCTTGATCTGTCTGGGTTAAAATTCAAAACAAGAAAAAACGAAATTATATTTATATCATGCAACGAACAAATTAGATTGATTACATACAGTTTTGCCTTCCGGGATATTATAGCGTTAACTAATATCTTAGTAATAAACATTACTTAATTTGTTGTATTTTTTAGCCACCGTGATTGACATAACTGAGCATCTCAAATAGCATCACTATTACATGAATGTATTATAATATTCTCTAGCTAGTTTTGAAGAAAATGAAAGCAGTTTGCATACCACTATAACATTAGCTCTATTCATCAGTTCTTACTATAAAATTATTTAAAAATTTCGACTTTGTTGGGTTATAATAAAATACGATATGTTTTTGTTGGAATCTTAGTGCGATGATTTTGAATATCAAAACTATGAATTTTTTTGCATGTTTAGCACCAAACTTGTTTGCCCTTTTAGAGTTTGCATTGCTAATCGACAATCAATATCACTATAAATACATTGTGGATCAGCCTAAAAATTATAGTCAAATTTGAAGCCTCAAACGCGATACACCTCAAATTAAAAACATGAAGTTCCTCATTGTCTTCGTTGCCCTCTTCGCCGTTGCTCTGGCTGCCCCCGCTGTTGTTGATGTTCTAAGATCAGAATCTGAGGTTTTGCCTGAAAGCTTCAAATATGCGTAAGTACTCAGAGAAAAAGGATTCATAACAATATTCGCTAATGCATTGCTCTATTTATCACAGAGTGGAGACATCCGACGGTACCAACAAACAGGAAGATGGTCATATTAAGAACCCTGGCGCTGAGAATGAGGCAATTTCCGTCAAGGGCAGCTTCAGCTTTGTTGCTGATGATGGTCAAACCTACACAGTTAACTATGTTGCCGATGAGAATGGATTCCAGCCCCAGGGCGCTCACTTGCCCGTGGCCCCATCTGTCTAAAAAGCTTGTACAAAATTAAAATAAATTGATTGTTTTTGAAAATTTACACATTTTTCTCTGTGGAAGAACTTTGGGTTAACTAATATATATAGATGGTAATAGGACGTCAATACACTGGCTATGGCGCTCCCGACAAAATTTAAGAAAAGTTTAAGAATCCTATAGTTCCGCCTGAAATCTTAAACTAACAGCTACCATTAAATGCAAACTCTATAAAGCTTCTGGTTATATGCTATCTACTATTTTTAGAAATTATAATCAGTTTCAAATTAATTGAATTAATTTTGCATTCATTAAAAAATTTGCTATAATCAGGGCTGTGTTCTAGGCCTGCTAATCAAACAATGCATACTTAATGAAGATATTATTATATAGTATGTATGTGCATAAATTAAGTTATTTATGTTTGTTGAGTGGGTGAGTTTAGTTTAGACAGGGGCTGAGGGTAGACGGTCAAATAGTAAAAATTAAAGTAAAACATAAAACTAAACTTGATTTTAAGACATTGCCATTATCATTCAAGTGCTAATTTTGTTGGCCAATCAAAGACTATAGTGCTAAAGCCGTAATGAACTAAGAAGTAAAACCGAAACCGAAACCGAAACCGAAACAAAAAAAATGTCGCTGACCATCCGAGCAACCGGTACCCCAAACAGTCTGTCTGCGTCTCGTAAATCTGGCAATGGCAGTGCGTGCGAGCAAGCCAGTCAGCCAGCCAGTTGCCATACGGTCTGACAAAATAACCAAAGACCAGAGGTAGAGATAGAAGAAGATAGAAGTAGGGGCTAAAACGTAAGTAGAAACATCGATGGAGAAGCAGAGGTAGTGGCAGTGGCAGCGGTAGCGGTAGCGACAGCTGTGACGACAGCTGGGTATATGGCCAAATTGTCAGATAGGCAGACAGACAGATAGTCAGATAGCCAGTTTACCAGCTTACCAGATTACCAGCTTGGCAGACGGTGGCGCTGCTGGTGACCTTGAAGATGCTTGATATGATAATAAATTAAAAGACGCTACATGCGTTGTATCGTATCTGTTTCTATGTGAGTGTCTTACTTCTGTTTCTACGAAAAGGAAGAGTGAATACATAATATACATAATGTTTAATAAATGGACATAGCAAATATGATAAATGCTGTGTACATAGATTCTATCTTGCTCAAAATATGTCGCTGTAGAACATTAATGCTAAGTACTCGAGCATATGGTCATTAATCTATTACTTAACAATTTAAAATGGCACTGAAAGAACTTGTAATATTCAAATAAATATAGGCTTGAAATTTATTACAAATCTGACAATCTAAGGTTATGAGTGTATTAAAATGTAAATGAATAAGGCAAAACAAAAAAAAAAAAAAAAACAAATCAAAACAAAAAAAAATGAAAATGAAAGGCAGTCATAATCGGATGCTATCACATTTGAATATTTAGAATAAGTTTGGCAAGTTGTACTTAAACCTTTATGTCTTCAGATCTTCTGACGTATATCATTTGCATATGCGTTGATATATGTATGTAAAACATATAGTAGTCTTTTATCTAAATACATTTTGTATTAAGATTATAGTTTTAAAAGCAGACGAATATAGATGTGCATTTTAAATTGATACTGTGAGTTTTTTTGTTTCTCTTTTTTTTTGGCATGTTTAGCACCAAACTAGTTTCTCCCTTTTGGCGCTGGCATTGCTAATCGACAATCAATATCACTATAAATACATTGTGGATCAGCCTAAAAATTATAGTCAAATTTGAAGCCTCAAACGCGATACACCTCAAATTAAAAACATGAAGTTCCTCATTGTCTTCGTTGCCCTCTTCGCCGTTGCTCTGGCTGCCCCCGCTGTTGTTGATGTTCTAAGATCAGAATCTGAGGTTTTGCCTGAAAGCTTCAAATATGCGTAAGTACTCAGAGAAAAAGGATTCATAACAATATTCGCTAATGCATTGCTCTATTTATCACAGAGTGGAGACATCCGACGGTACCAACAAACAGGAAGATGGTCATATTAAGAACCCTGGCGCTGAGAATGAGGCAATTTCCGTCAAGGGCAGCTTCAGCTTTGTTGCTGATGATGGTCAAACCTACACAGTTAACTATGTTGCCGATGAGAATGGATTCCAGCCCCAGGGCGCTCACTTGCCCGTGGCCCCATCTGTCTAAAAAGCTTGTACAAAATTAAAATAAATTGATTGTTTAAAAAAATATATAAGTTTTTTTTTCAATGAAAGGGTCTTTAGAAATCAATCCAATACTCTGTTATCGAGAGGCATATTTTGTTGATATTTACCTTTACAAGCTGATAACACCTAGGCTGAGTCGTTAGATCGTTAGACTTTTTAGCGGTCAACAAAAGTGGAATAGTGCAAATAATGACTTAAAAAAAAAACAAACAAAAAAAATAAAAATAAAAAAATTCTGAATACAAACTTAAATGTGAATTTCTGTATTGTTGCTATGGTGTTGCTGCTGCCGCTGCTGTTGCTACTGCTGCTGCTGTCGCTGCTGTTGCTGCTGTTGCTGCTGTTGCTGCTGCTGCTGCTGCTGTTGTTGTTGCTATTGTCCACAAACATCAATCGAAATCTGTAAAGGCCGTTGCATATGTCAAAAGTCAGGTACGCTGAAGATGCTGCTGATGATGATGCTGCTGCTGATGCCGGTTTATCCGATTGCCAATAGCTTACAGAGCGCCAACAAAGGCTAACAGTTAGACGTATAGTAGAATTTTTGGACTTTAGGTGAACTTACGGCCCTGTTTGCGGTTTGGCACAGGTTGTGAATAAAAAATAGTCTTCAGCGCACATATAAGCTGATATTACTATGGCGGCTGCTAAAATAAACATAAAAACTTATTGGTCATCGAGAAACTTAAGCCATAAACCATCAACTAGTCGTTGTATAGTGTTTACATATTGTACAAAAGTCAAACCAACTATTTACGCATCCATTAAAATGACATTCGGGGACAAGAATAGAGAGTCCCAACGAATTTCAGATGCACTTGCTTTGGTATACAATGGCTATAGCAGTCTCCAACAGTAATTAAAACACTTCAATCAATCAAAACACGATTACAATTCAATTCGTTTATGTGATAACATAACATAATAACATTAATGACACGCAAAATTTTAACATAAATGAGGTTTAACAGTTGGACATTCAGCGATGCCGAACTTTGTTTACATACACACTTGTGATCGAATTAAAGTTAAAGTGATAGCAAATGTAAATGATTTTAAATATAATGAATAGTCTAAGCAAAAGTTCGACTAAAAACCAACTGCTTAACATAGCAGCTATGCCAAAACAAATGCAATGCATTTGTCGACATCGCTGCACAAATTCGCGTTAAATGTTACTTGTCGCAGCGACTTTGACGCTGCTGCTGCTGTTGTTGCTGCTGTTATTGTTGCTATTGTTGGTATTGTTGGTATTGTTGGTATTGTTGGTGATGTTGTTGGTCGTATGCTGGTTGCACTAGTGGTAAATTAAATACATTACCGGACGACCGCCAGAGCCACGTTAGTCTTCTTCCACAATTGTGCAAATTTATGACGTTTGCAAAATCCGTGAATGCAGTATAAATTGAATGAAGACGCTTCATTTGCAGCATTGGAACTTCAAGAGTCTATCTATCTAAACGTAGCTCAACGCTCCACAAAAACTGTTGACAGGATGAAATTGGTAAATTGTGCAATTCAAGCATAAGGATTCAAAGAAAACATTAAACAAGCACTATTAACTAAATCACGATCTATTCTATGACCAGATGCTAGTCGCTGCTTTCTTGGTTCTGGCTGCCGTCAGCTGCAATGCCCGGCCCCAGAATGATGTGGAAATACTGGAGCAAGAATCAGATAACATTGGTATTGGTGGTTACAAGTTCAGCTATAAACTGAGCGATGGCACGACTCGCACCGAGGAGGCTGTGGTCAACAATGCTGGCACCGAAAACGAATCTCTATCCATTACTGGATCTATCAGCTGGGTGGCACCCGATGGCCAGACATATACCATTAACTTTGTGGCCGATGAGAACGGTTTCAAACCGGAGGGTTCGCACATACCCAAGTAGTGCGCCAGAACCAGGTGGTGAACTTACTCGTTTAGCCTCTAAGGGTTGAAAGTAAAGTGCTGTGCATCAGTCATTCAGTCAGTCAGTCAGTCAGTCAATCAAGTTAGTGTCGTGCATTAATATTTGTTACTCGTATTAAAGAATCTCTCAAACACAATAATTATCTCTGTGCTTCTTATTTCAACACACATGGTTATAATAATTAATTTTACTAAATATCTATCGCGTGCCATTAATGAGTAACCTGATGCGGCTAATGGTTCTCAATAATAGTACACCGGGTAAATCCATTTAGTATTTCATTCTAAATCTGCATTACAGATTACCCCATCAACTGACCTTTGCGTACGTTATTAAATGCATATTCAGATAGATGTATGCAAATTAATAATTTCTATATTTTCCATATGCTTTGACATTTTCAGCAACCTTTAAAATGACTTAGTATCTTAAAGTTCAGATAAACTATTATATATTAGAAATAAAATACTTTACAGCTGTTACTTTGGTTAAACACAATACATCCTGATTTCGGTTTACCATACACCATCTAAAAATAAATCTGTTATTTCATAATGCTTGGAGACAGCATACAAATGCATATTAACAATAATAATCTGGCTTCAAATTATTTATGAAATGACCAGAGTGGAAAAAAACATGTGGGTCTATTAAATGTTGAAGCCAACAAAGAATCGAAAGTGGTTTAAGTGTGATACCAAAAGACTCAACTTGAGGCTAAAAGGCCTACTGGCTGAATACATAGTTTATTTTCAAGTTTACATAAATATTCATAAGAAATTTTTGCTTTGCTAAAGTTTGTCTGCGTTTTCCTGTTTTCGGTTTAGCTAGTTTATCTGGCTGCTATGCAAAATCTTGTATTCAATATCAAGCACTGCAAATTTACCTAAAATTCGCAGTGCTGATTCTATCTCATTTTTTCATTAAGATTTTATTTATTTATGTAATTAACTTTTTGTTTTAGTCTCAGAAATTCGTATACTACATAAAATAATGGCAAAATTATGAAGACTTGATTAGCTGATTTGTAGGCACCATAGCTATGGCATTTTGATCGAATTAACATAGCTGTTATTTAACAGTGTCACAAGCAGTTGTAAGTTCATCATACTATTAACAGTACGTTACCCAACACATACGCACGCATTATAGAACATATATATATAAATATATATATATATATATATATATATTTATATTCATGGTTTTACTTCTTTTGAAACATAAATGTCCGTTATGTCATTTACTGGTTCCGTATACCCCTTACA
>JBANCZ010002347.1:0-16144 GCA_037040025.1 Sphaerogastrella javana | reverse complement strand
CATATTAAATTGTTGTTGTTGAGAATCTTATCGAGTAACTGAGCACTTACCTTTATAGAGTTTGAGCAGAGTTGACATTATGGCCAATTGAAGTGTCTAATTCTTTAGCCTGTGGTGCATATAAGATATAAATATATCGTTAATGTATTTTCACAACGGCAAACAACAAATAAATGAAAGCCAACAATGCAACAAGTTGGACTTTAGACTCTGGCAGTACCGGTCTATGGCTAAAAATACATGCACAAGATAGTATCTGCTAATCTTTATGTAACTAGTACAAGCTTACCCTATTTATAAATTCTCTTTATTTATCCAGTTGCCTTAATTTTGGCTGCACAGATTAAGCAAACTCTTTTAGTTATTAAAACAAACGCACGTCTTCCAACCGATCAGCTGGTAAATACACGTCTAACAGCTGCATAACAGCGTTCTGTTATTGTCCGCTACAGAGCACTGTTAACAACATAGCATCGCTGTTGTAGCGTTGCCACACAGGCCGAAGAAGAAGTGTGCTATGTATTTTCCAACACTTGGCGCCCAAGAGCAGATAGAATTTAAAAATTATGAAGCACAAGAAAATAATTGTGCCAAAAAAATATGCATGCTCAGACAGAGCACTATTATTGTGTGCTGCATATATATATATATATAATATAGTGTAGCATTAAATAATTGATTTCAAATTTGATCTCACTAATCAGAAATTGTATTAAAATATTTAACAAAATTTTATGTGGCGTTGCCAGACTAATTATAATTATTAGCTCAGTCGCGTTACTGAACTGGGAACCTGTCAATAGATGGCGATAGCGTAGACTCTATCGAATATGCATGTGTTCATACTAGCTTCAAATGATTTCCAAATTTTGCTAAGGTCAATGGCAATGACAGTTTAATACATAAACTAATAGATAGCTATTTGATAGCGGTTGACCAAGAGTTAGTTAGCGAGCTGTCTTTATTCAAAAAGATTCGTTCACAAACATATTTCAATGCAAGTTTAGGGGAAGTACATTTAACATTTTTCAGTTTTGTTATACTATTTAATATAATTTATTTGTTGATAATACACTTAATACTTATGTGCTTTGGTATAATAGTTGTTTTATATATATATATTTTTTTTTTTTGGTTTTCCTTTTGATTAATTCAAAGTTATGGTGAATTTTTAATCCAGCCCCATTAAAAATTCAATTTGATTCACAAATCTCTCAAAAATGTTTCTAAGCTTTTTTGTTCGTAGTTATGTACAATAGGGGGCGTTTTAAGTGTTATAAATAGTCTATGGCTCAAAATACTGCTCCGCACTGTTCTCCTCGTTACTCTTTTGTTGTTGTTGATGTTGTTGTTGTTGTTGTTCCTTATGCTCTTGTTTAGTGAAGAGCATATCTATGGCCTTGTCCATGGCATGAGTCGACTCATCCGGCTGCTGCAGCTTATTGCCTCCCTTGTCCTGGCCTTTCTGATGTGTCGCCATTGCTGTTGCTGTCTCAGCCATGTCCGCTGCAGACGAACCTTGACTTTTGCCGAAACGCATGAAATTGGAATCTGCCGAGCTGCGTCCGAAACGCATAAAATTGTCCGGTCGTCCAAAGCGCATGAAATCTTGCTTGGGGCTACGCAGCTCTTCACGATACTGCAGATTTCTGCCGAAGCGCATGAAATTATCGGGGCGTCCAAAGCGCATAAAATCTTCTTTTGGATCACGGCCAAAGCGCATGAAATCCGATGGGGAACGACCGAAACGCATAAAGTCCTGCTTCGGATCCCGTCCAAAGCGCATAAAGTCTTCTTTGGGATCCCTTCCGAAACGCATAAAATCTTGCTTTGGATCACGTCCGTAACGATCCATGCCTGCGCGTTTCACCTGCTCATAATAGTCAGTGCCTGGCGCTAGTTGAGGTAGCTGCTCCGCCTGCCGTTTGCCAAAGTGCATAAAGTTCTCTTGCAATGACTTCCTCTTCATCTCGTACTCCGGATCATACTTATAGCGCTGTTTCTTCGAGTGTTTTTGGAAGCGTAGCACCACCGAGTTCTTTGAATAGTCAATACCTATGGCTGAGATTGGATAGCGAAACTCTAGTTCCGTCTGCTCCGGCTTTTCACTGACTAAGGCATCCAGCAGCTCACTATCCGCATTATTGTTATTTTCGATAATGTCTTGCAATTGTTGTTGCTGTTGTTGTGGTTGTGAGTCTTGGAGCAACGCATTCCCATTTGGTGTCTCAATAATCTCGCTGTGAATAGCCGATTGCATCTGGTATAGCGCCAGCAGGAACATCAATGCGATACCCATCTCTGTGGATGCTGTAAAGAGAGCAACCAAGAGGTGAAAACTGTTTTGTTTGCAATACGAAAAAAAAACAGTAAAAAATTTAAAAAGCGAGAGAGATATAATGTTTTTAAAAGCAAGTGCGAATCTCTTAATTAATAATTACACCTAGTTGTTATAGTCTTAACTTAACGACAGTAACACAATACTACTACTACTAATTTTATCTAGTGTTCACGATTGTTAATGCATAGCTTATAAATCACTTTGACTATTGTTTACAGTTTTAATCGCATTAACGTCCCTTTACATACATTTTACTTAGCTGCAGCAACAGGAGACAAACAACAACAACAACAACAACAACAACAACAACTTGGACAACTTATCCGTTGGCCGCGAGTCTTAACGTCTTAACGCCTTTTGCTAGAAGGCAAAGTGTCCCGCTAATTAACCATCACAATATTTATGTGATAATCTGTTGCCTGTTGCCTTTTGCCTGTCGCTTATTATTTACTCTTGTTGCTGCTTGTTTGCGGTTGCCTTCAGCTTCGCCAGCAGCGAAATATGAATGTGCCCGCTAAAAGTCAACCAAGCGCATTAACACAAACAATAATAACAACAGCAACAATAGCAACAGGTACAGTATCGATACTCCTTGTCTATGCTTGCAAAACAACTACAACTTATACTTATAACATTCATTTCCTCACACATCATTCCGCTCTATCCAAATCGGTCCGTTCTTCAAAGAAGAACTGTTGCATTCCTACCGCGTTAACACTTCTGTGTCTTTCTCTCTCCCTACCCGTGCCATCTCTTTTCAATTTCGTGCGACAGCTTATTATACATATATATTTCCTCCTCGTGCCACACTATGCTCCTCCCATTCTCAACGCCAGTGTTCCACAACTTCACTCTTCCGTTATTGTGCTCCCACACTTTTCTGCTCAGCTGCTCTGGCATTCATGCTTTCAGCTCCGTCAATTCCGCAACTCTCTTACTCTGAACAAGTACCGCGCTCACTCCGCTTTGCCCAGCAGCGTCGTAGCGGCGTAGCGGCACAGCGACGAAGCAGTAGGTGTTGATGTGTGAGCGGTGGCACTTCGTCATGTCCATGGGCCATTAGAGATGCAAATGATTATGGCTGCTGCTGCTGTTGCTTCTGCTGGATGAATGTGTATGATGCTCCGTCTACGAGCATATTGTGGCTGTCCTGCAGTTAAAGGACTATCAACTGGCCAGGCTAAGCATAAACAGAGACAGCGACATGTCACATTTCGTAAGTGTGCCAAGTACCATAAGCAGTTTAAATTGCAACTCAAGTCGGATCAGGTGAGTGCACATAATCCAAAGTCAGCTGATAAAGGAGCTCGAGCAATAATGAGTGGAGAGTTGCGATAGCGGAAGTGAGAGCAGATATGTGTAGGGAGATGCGATGAGCATAAAAAGAACAAAGATTTAGCGAATTTGTAGGCTAATAAAGCTTGAGTGTTGAGCGTGAAGTAGCAAGCAGCTTAAGTAACAGAAGAAGCAGCTTTACTTTAGAGTTTATTTATAGTTAGAATTAATTAGGACTATTTCATATTTTATATGATCTCAAATGTGTTGAAGTGAGTGAGCGAAACGGCAACTGCCTAGCAAATTGTAGCGTTGCTAGTAGATAATATGCAAATGCTTGTTCCCTGCTGTACTTATTTAATTTGACGGCAGTGTTTGTAAGTGCTGGCAAATCATTTCTCAATATCATGAAAAAATAATTGCAGGTATTTATTTTTACTGTAGATGTCAACAAATAATCGTATTATAATAAGCAAGAATTATTGCGAAATACAAAAGTTTATAATTGCTACAATATATTTGATAACTGTTCTTTGCACTTCAACAGACATTTTAATCTTTGTATTAACCCTGAACACGTGTTATGCAAATTTGTAAGCTAAAATGTTAAAGCTAAATTTCTCGCCCGACTAAACTTGACATTAATACCTCCTCCTCCTCTGACCAAGTTGGCCAACTTATCGCTTAATTTTGTTTCAAATCGACTTTGCTATGCGTCTGAAGCACACAAAAATTAACAACAAAATATAAAAAAATTTAAACTTGACCAAAACAACAATAAAAAAACCATCAGTTGACCCCAGCTGAAACAGCATTAAGCTGCTACTGCTGTTGTTTTTGTTGTTGTTGTTGTTGTTGTTGGAATTGTTGTTACTGGTGCGGCTACTGCTTTACTATTGTTGATGAAGTGCTGATGAGTTGACAACCTGCACTCATTAACATACATTTTCATATAACTTTTTGCTTTACATTTAATGTTAAAATTTCACAAACTGTCGCGCCGTAATACACGTACATATATACTAAATATACCCTGGAAATTTGATATTTAATAGACTTGGGTCTGAGCAGCTTAGACAATTTGAAATAGAGTCATACAGAGCATCCGCCTTGGTTAAGAAAAATCTGTTTGTACATGCATACGTAAAGTATACTCGACTGTAATATACTCGAACATAGTATACCTGTTCTGCTGCTGTTGCTAATACTATATATGCAGCTATTCGCAAATACAAAGGCAATCAGTTGGCATTCATAAGTTATTCGCTACTTAAGAGTGGAAAATGAATGTGCCCCAAAAACGGTGATAGAGCACGTGACAAGCAGAGAGAAGAGAGCAAGGGAAAGGTCTGGCATAGGTGGATAAAAACAGAGACAATTGACAATTTGCTTAAAAATACAAATCAGACGAATATGCCACAAAATGCAGCAAAGTGGTGAGCGGCATCTCCATACCCTACACCGAATCAAACAGACAGGCTGTTTGCCACATTTGATAGCAATTAAACACAAGATGTAATGTTACTGTGCCAAATGACTGTTTGCAACATGTTGCAACATTCGACACCTGCCAGCAAATCGCAATATGCAGATGTTTGTTTTATTCGTTTGTTCGATTTACGATTATGATGTGTGCATATGGTATGTAAGAGAGAAGGGCTGCCAAGTTGCAACATGTGGCAGCCACTTGTCGCACATCAAAGGTAGTGTCAGGCAGGCGCATTGGTTTCCAAGAAATAATCATAAATTGCGCAAAAGCATGCACGTACACTAAAATTAACAAGTAAAAGGAATGTGGCAAGTAGGTGGTATGCATACGTTAAGGCTGCCACACAAGTTTCATTTTTTATTTTTGGGCTCGTATCAATAACACACTCGTTAATTCGTTTATATTGAAAGCTGACACTTCTGCTTATGCCACTCCCACAGTGCCTCGCACTCTTATTTAGATGGTACAAAGGAGAGATTTTAATCAGATTTTCATATCTTATGAATTGTCATCGCAATGCGATACATTTGATCTGCTACTGAAGCGGTGAGACAACGGGCAAGGGTATACGACAATCAGACTCTTCACTTTGAGTTTCTTTGTCTCGTTTCAATGAATTATATTTAGTGTTTCTTAAGCCATGTACTTGTTTAAATGGCATAGGGTATGCTATGTGAGTATCATATACAATATGATAATTATATGATTATATCGCACAAGTAAAATTGATAACAGTCCGCTTTGTCCGACTGTTGCAATTTCTTATAAGAATATATAATTTATCAGCCGACAGCTTAACACCTAAACACCTCAATGCAAAAGACAAATGATGCTCTGCAGGGACTCGCTGGTATGAATAGAGCGCACAGGTTGCATATAGAACTATCTATTATCACTCTACCACTGTTTCCTTCCGCCTCCCTCTTTATTTTTCTCGTTCTCTCTGCTGTCAGTGATAAATCAAAAATTTGTGTACGCATCGCTGGGAAGTTCTTGAGCTGCTGACATTTTTTATGTAGCTCGCGAAAAACACTTTTATTTTCAACCAAAGAACGCAACAAAAAAATGTGTGGAAAACGGAGAGGAAAACTCTGCGAATGGCATATGCGAAATGAAAATCTAGCGACGCTTTGTTTCCTTTCCTTGCTTTCGTCTCCAAAGTGCAAATCGTAAATATTTCAATTTGGTTTCATTAACCCCCAAAATATGTGCATGTATTTATATATGTATGTGTGTGTACAACTAGTTTCCACCTATGTTCTAATGTCATTCGCATTGCTAAAGAATACAAGTGAATCTGTGAAAGGGTGTTCTTGAATACAGTCACCTATTAAATTAAACACAGGGTCTAAAACAATGAAACTGGCATATAATGTGGATAATAGAATGGAATAATAGAATCAAGAGTGTATATCTAAATTTGGATATATATACTTTTGAGCACAATGATACAGGTTATGATCTGAGACTCACTTCCTATCCAAAATACAGTTTACACACTCATTTCACCATTTGCACCACTTATCAATAGGAAGTTGACAAAATTCCAAAACTCACCTGGTCGATTAAAATTCTATTTACAAATCAGTGAATCAAATAAACATTAAGGACAACACGAAATTTGAAAACGAACTAGGAGCGTTACAACAAACTCGAGGGTTAACCTTTTATGGTGTAAAGGATATATAAGAGCCAGGAGAAGACACTTGTTGACCGCGCCAATGTGAAACAGTTATGTGCGGATGTTTGGCTGAACATCCGGTTTTATAGCAGCAACGGTAGCAGCAACAGCAGCAGCAGCAGCAGCAGCAGCAGACAGCCGACAGCAGACAAACGACAAGCTGCAACCTACAACCGACAAGCGACAAAGGACACACGATAGATGGCAGACAGCCGAAGCAGCAGCAGTGGACAGACGTAAGGTGATGTTATCCTTTTGTTAAATACTGTAGGCGCAGTAGCACAAATAATAATAGTAGCTGTTAATACTGCTACTACTGGTAACACTGCATGTCGCTGTGTGGGAGTTGCAAGCAACAAGTGTTGCCAAGTTTTTAGTTTCGCTTTGGCTGCTGGTGCTGTTATTTTGCAACTAAAGCTGAGCTGGTAGACCGAGATATGCGCCAGCAACAGCCTTGACAGTGGCTATATGCCCCTTCCTCTTTGCAGGGCTTTCCATCACTTTGCTTTTCTACCTCCCTTCGCTGTTGACTTCAACAAATTTATTTGTCAGACGAACTGTCAACAGACAATGGCCCAAAAAAATGGCATTGTTGCATTGTGCTGGTGCTGCCAGTGCATATATTAAGAACAGTTAATAATAGCATACACAAATGTGTGCACATAAATAAAAATAAACATATATGAAAGATTATAAGCCTATGTTATGGTGTTACACATAAAAACAGCGATTTTTTAGACCCTGTGTTTAGTAGTATGTACACTCAGAGAAAAAGTAAGGCAAATGTCTAACTAGTCTTTGAACAAAGTTGTAAAACTACTCACTTGTACATTTCGGCGAGTGTAGTAATAATTTTATACTCCATAAAACCGTATCGTTTTTTAGACTCTATGCTTTTTTGTTTAACAAGTAAAAGGAAAGACGGCGGGGAAGTGCATAGGTACATATATTTCTTTCATTTTTCGGCTGGCAACAATGATGCAGCAACATTTTGACGCCACTTTGCTGCGAGTGCTGTTGTTGCTGCTGCTGCTGCTGTTGCTGATGTTGCTGGCAGCAATTTGAGCATCAAATTGTATGCAAATCGCCCACAATTGTTATAAACCGCCCACTTTTAAGTTTTAAGGATGTGGCCAGTAAACCCGACCACAGCAACTACCCCTTTCCTATAATCTTTGTCTTTGTCTATCCCCTCCCTATTACACATTATTCCAGTTGAGCGTTAACGCGCGTTCAATTAGCCTGCACAACGACTCTGACGCCAGAGAGCGTTAGAAAGGGGAAGTAAGGAAAGGGTTGTGGGTTTGGGGGTTTAACATTTGCTACGTGTGCGTATGCGGTATAATTTGGCCTTGTCGCCAGCAGTTTATGGAGTTTTATGGACCTGTAACGGGATACATTGTGGCGCCGACAGCATCCCGACTCGTCTACAGCTCCCTCTTTACCACTCTCTCTTTAGTTTTGTCTCTGCTTTGGTGCTTGTTGGGTGGGCACTTCATTTTTGTAAGCGGAAGTCTGTAATTACGGACTCGCTTTGAACAGGCCAGCTTGTGTTGTTTCTTTTCGGTGTTTCTCTTTTGTTTGTTTGAAGCAGTTTAAAGAATACTACACAAAGAGAGTAATACAGAAAAAGACAAAGATAGAGAGAGAGAGAGAGAGAGAGAGAGAGAGAGAGAGAAAGAGAGAGAGAGAGCGAGAGAGAGCGTAGTAAATGTTTCGAACTAAGAATAGTTACGTTCAGGTTTCCTTAACGATCATATGCTCATTTGCATTTATTTGAATTCATAAAACTCACGCTTATACAGCTTTAGTATGAATATCATATATATGCCATTTACATAAATAAATTCCGAATAACTATGAATCGACAGAAAACAAACTATATTGTATAATATACAGCACAGCTCAATCTCAAGTTCAGTGTGTGAATCTGGCCAGCAAGTTGGTCGTGTGCCACAGCCCAGTTTAGTTTAAATTCTGTCAAATCACACTAACCAGACAATCTAGCTGGTTGATTATAATTTCAAAGCACAATACAACGCACTGCTGATACCCTAACCATTCATTCCTTCAGACTATTCTGTTAAGAGTACTCAATTTGGTAGCTACAATTGCTGTTAGTGTAGTTGATATGAATCGAAAAGTCCTTCATCATTCTGAACTTAGCTGGTCTACTAGTGATAAAGACGATGATCTAAGCATAACAACGAAAGCGTGTAAGAAACCGATAAACGATTAACCTGTTACACTTTCTGTTGAGCCGCGCTTGGCAACCAACAATAAATAGTTCGAACTGCTTCAAATGCCGCTTCTCTGTCTCGTAGTCAGACCTCGCAGAGTCTATAGACCAAACCGATAATAAAACAAAACATAAAATTCAAATGAGCAATATTTGGTCAGTGCGAAGCATGAGAGAGTATATGAGCAGCAGCATCTCGAATTTGATGTCAATGCCATTGTCAAATGTTCGAGTTCGAATGTTTTCCTTATTGTTTTTGTTGTTTTAGTTGTTGTTGCTTTTTTGAGAATTAACAAGTGTAACTAATAAGTAATGGTTTCGTAGAGACGCCGCCAGCTGGCTAGCTGGGCCATGGCCAATTTGCTCCGTCTAATTAATGAAAAGACAATGGGAATTGAACAATCTGACCACATAATAAAACTATACAACTTTTGTATAATAAACCATATTGGAGCATGACTATGGCCATTAAATCAAAAGCTGTGTTCCCTTTACTATGCGGTGCACTGCAATGCATTCTAAACTGCAGAGGAAGCCATAGACAACAACTATAACAGCAGCACCAACAACAACAACACCAACAACAACAATAACATTTACATCGGGAATAGCAATCGTACTAGTCACAGCAGGCGGTATAACAGTTGTTGTATGCTATGTGCAGAAGCGCAGCCTCAGTTACGATCGTTTACTTAGAGCGCAAACAAATAAAGATAAAGCAACAGCAAAAACAAAAGCAAAAACAACAACAACTACGGCAGAAGCAATTGAGAAAGCATTCAGTGTTACACCTCTGACCGAAAGGGAGTGATGGAGAGCGAGGGAGCGCGGAAGAGCGACGAACAGCGGCGTTAACTGCGGCAGCGACGTCGCGCGGGCAGCACTAGCTTTAGTGTATGTGTGTTTTTGTGTACGAGTGCAGCTCGTATACACAGATCAGGCTCTGCTCGGCGCACTGAAGCTATGTCGCTGGGTGTATGTGTGAGTGTGTAAGCATATGTATGTGTGTGTGAGTGTGTGTGTGTGTGTGTGTGTGTGTGATATAGCTTGCCAATACGATGCTAAGTTAGAGTTTTAGCTTTTTGGTTATTCAGTTTTATTTTAGTTGTTGTTGCTGGCGTAGTCGGGCCCGATCGCAGTTGTATTCACTTAGCTGCTTATGTTTTATCTATGTGATTCGTTTCGCATACTGCGAGTGTGAGGCCTCTGTGTTCCTAATTTGTGGCCGACTCTGTTCAGTTGGAGTTTGGCATTCAGTGAGCGCGTACGTTAAATTTGAAACGTTAATGTTGGAAACGCTGCGTGTCCTGTAAAACGTCAAATACGATTTCAATTTTCATTGGAGCAACGCCACGCGTTCATTTCGAATAACAAATTAAACGAAAATACAAAATATACAAAAGGTGCCCTCTAATTAATGCATACGTTAACTTTTATGTGCGACTGTTGATTATTGACTATTGGCTAAAGCTCCGGATTATTGCCTGTTTCTGTGGCCATAAAAACTGATTTCATAAATTTGTGTATTTTTTAAGCTGTCTACGCGAAAACGACTTTTTGTGTAATTTCATCACGCAGCCATAAAAATGGCAACACTTTGATTTACGGCTTAAGTCCTTGACATACTTGATCTAGGCAGAAAAAAGCAAATAACTGTGTATTTGATCAATCTATTCGCTTCCTTGTGAGCTTCCGCGGCTTTAGGCCAACCTGGCGTGGCTATCTTTCCTTACCGCTGCTTTCGTTGTCGTCTGTGTCAGTTGCAACAACTTTAAACTGCAAACTGGTTGCTCAACTTTTGCCAAATACTCAATATAAAAAAAATAAAGATAATAAATTAAAAGAAAAATCTAAAAAAAAAAATATGCATTGCAACTCAACAAGCCTCCATCGTTGGATTGTATTTTTTCGGCAGGTCCAAACGCTTTAAGTTGTCACTGAGTCTCACGATCCCAGAGAAATACAAGCCGTAGCTGCTGTTACTCCTTTATTATGCCATGGAGTTATACTCTACGCAATAAAAAGACTTTTACTGCAGTGTTCGGTGTACATAATGCCATTTCTTTTTTATCTTACTCTCTAGTAGTTCAATATTCAATACTTTGAAATTTTATTTGTGCGTCACGTGATACAAGCGCCTAGTATAAGTCCATAAATAGCTCTAAGAGTATTTAATCTTCGGTTTTTCCAAGTCTTTCGCTTTCTTCTAACTTGTTGTTTATCTACAATACGTGTGGATTCCCATCTCTGACTTGGAGTATGCTCTAGTCGAACGGTATGCATATATATACACACGTACTATATATGTGTTTTCATTATGTTTGTGTGCAAATGAAATGCATAAGCCGAATCTGACCCGGAACGCAACTCAAACTGGAACTGAAGCTAAAATTGGAGTGGAAAGCATTTTATTGAATGACAGGCTGTTGCAATGGAAACATAGTTTGCACGCTTCAATGAATTTTTTGTAGATTTGTAAATAAAGTACTTTCTTCAACTTAGGAGTCATTTTAAATTCCATTTCGTTTACACAAGACATTCACTACGATATTGCACAAATTACTCAAAACTTAACCAAAAACGTTCATGGTTTATCACCAGTTTAAGCTGTTTAACTATTTTGCTGCGTTTATAGCTGTTTATTTATCTGTCTGTCTGTCTGCTTATAATATATTAAATCATTTAACTATGGTACATTGCATGCCGATCGCATTCAGAGACTTAGGAGCGCGTTCGTTGCCTAAATCTTTTATATGTAGCACGTTTTAGTCTCTTTACTTATTAATATTTAATTAAATGCCGTTTAAAAGTGAACAGATTAAACGTACCAAAAGTGTTATTATGCTGCAACTTTTCATTCATTTCTAAAATCACCTTGGTGCTTGTAGGCTATGCAGTCAACCAATGTTAAAGCTATAAATCTGTTATATTTGTTATAATGTTTTTTTTCAAAATCGGTCAAAATTCGCCAAAATTTTATTAGAGGTTTATATATATTTTATAAACATAATTACAGTTAAAACTGTTACAAAGTTTTCCAACTAGTAAAAGTAAAATTACGTGAGGAATAGGATACGAATAGAAGCAGGAGGCAAGAAGGCGTAATAATATAGTAATCTAATAGTGGATGTATGTAGTCGTTACATTAGTTGAAATTATATAGTGAACTAAGCAAGTCTTTGCATTGCCCACCCAAACTCGCTCTTATCACCCAATCATGCGCAGTAGTTGTAAATAATACTACTACTATAAAATTGCTAACATTGTATTTAACAATTACAGGGTATGTTTTTACAATACTGCTGCTTGCTCAGCTCGAACCAAAAGAGATAAACGAAATGCTTGTTAGTTAACACCCATTTTAAGTAATACTATGAACAGGTTAAGTGGGGGTAAGAGAAGGAGATGTAGAGAGTGAGAGAGAAAGAGAGTGTGTGTGGGAAAGCGGATGAAAGCTAAAGAAGAGGGAGTCTACATATGCTTCAGTGCATTTACAAGCTCACTATCATGGAATGCGTAGCTGATCATAAGCTGTATAAACTAAAAAAAAATCGGCGAAGCCAAGAAACTGCATATGATGCAATGACTAACTTAATTGGCCCACATGGCGTATACGCAATTTGTGACTTGGTGTTACTTCCACATGCCCGCTCTCTTCCACTCCAACGGCCTACATATCATCCCCTCCACGTCTCTCTCTTATTAGCTGCTGCTGTGCATAAACCGTAGACAACAACTTGTCACTTTACATTGAGGACAGATATCACAACAGCAACAATAATTTAGATAACAACAAATACAATAAATAACACGGCAACATAAATAGCAACAACAGCAACACTCTGCAGGCAGAAACCAGTTAATCAAAAAGCGAATTGATTTTGATACGTGTTGAATCTGTAGCCACTCTGAATTCAATAATGCTCTTGATTAGCGGCACTTACCACGAAAGACCCAAACACCGACGAGAGCTTAAAGCTGTTTATTTACTTGCGTGATGTTTCTTATGTCGTCTCTTAAATAATTTTTTGGGACTTTTACTTGATATTCTGATTTATACATTAATTTAACTTTTAATTTTCTTGTAACAAATATCTAACTAATTGAAATCTATATATACTCACTCTCCATTACAGATATTCAGATTTGAGGAAGATGACAGCTAAACCAAAATTTGAATTTGAAAAGGATGGTGTGCTGAGTATAGGCCACGTTGGTGAGGATGAAGTCGATCGTATTGCGGCTAGTTTCAAGGGTCGGAGCCTCTTTATCACTGGTGGAACCGGTTTTTTGGGTAAAGTTCTCGTCGAGAAGCTGCTGAGGTGAGTAATTTAAAGAAGGGAAAGGCGGAGATTACACGATTTAGATTCTCCCCAAATTTAGTTGATTTTAAGATTCAAAATAAATTTGATCTCTTTATCTTTTCTTATGTTAAAGATCTGTGTCAAGAAATATATCGATCAATGTTCATATTCTTTTAATTAGTGCTAATAAATAAGAATCTTTCGCCTGTTACACATAATTTAACAAATCTATCAAAAGTTTTATTGAAATCATTTTCAGAGTATGTATGTATGTTTGAGGAAGTGGCATGATTGGACCATATTATGAAAACAACATTTCAGAGTACACAAGTTGCAAATTGAAAAACCTGAAATACATAACGTGCAGTTTACGATTATAATGCTACCACAGAAACAAAATTATCTAATAGGTACAAGTTTACTGTTAGCTGTAGCCACAGGTGGGCGGTAAGGTAGTTTTTGCTACAGTTCAGTTGATTTTGATGGGGTGAGGTATGCTTAGTTTGTTTGCGTTTCGTGACCTTAATTACTCATCATAATACCATAATCATGTGGGATGATAACAAATTGTTGCAGGTCGTGTGGGGAGCTAAAGCGTATATATCTGCTAATACGCCCTAAGAAGGGCAAGGATCCCCAGGAGCGTATTAAGGATATATTTCAAAATGTGGTAAGTTTATTGGCCTTAATTAGAATTAAATGAGTCTATTACAATCTGCTGCTGTTTTCCAGTTGTTCGACCAGGTGAAGCAGTTACGTGGCGAGGAAAATATAGTGCAACAGGTGGTGGCCATTGCCGGAGATGTACTGTTGCCGGGATTAGGCGTATCGGCTGAGGACTTGGAGACGTTGCGTCAGGAGGTTTCTATTGTGTACCACTGTGCGGCAACAGTGCGGTAAGCATTCTATGATGTAACGTGACTTTGAGTTCCATTTCGTGTACCTTCAGTGTTTTCTGCGTTTTCGTGTGCTCTCCCATTGCTTTGTCTGCTTCCTGTTATATTGCTACGTCTGTTTCTTCCTGTGCTTAGTCGATTCAAATTAGGCAAATTTTACGGTTTCAACTAATACTCTCCTGCCTCAGCAAATCCTATAATCCTCTGCTTCTACTAATCCTTCCCAGCTTCGATGAGCCCCTCCGCAATGCAGTCTTTATGAACACCCGTGGCACCAAGTATATGTTGGAGCTAGCCGCTAAACTGCAGCATTTGGAATTCTTTGCCTACTGCTCCACTGCCTATTGCCACCTGCACGTCAAGACCCTCTATGAAAAACCTTATGATCCGCCCGCAAATCCTCACAAGGTCATACAAGCCTGTGAGTGGCTTACAGATGAAGAGGTATCGCTTATTGAACGTAAGATTTTAGGTGATATACCTAATACCTATGCCTATACTAAGTCTCTTGCGGAGGCTTTGGTCGTGGAAAAGTTCGATGAGCTGCCGGCGGTCATTCTGCGCCCCTCCATAGTTATACCCATATGGAAGGAGCCCATTCCCGGATGGACGGATAACATTAATGGACCCACAGGTCTCTTGATTGGAGCTGGTAAAGGCGTTATACGCACCATGTACTGCAATTCCTCTGGATACGGTGACTTTTTGCCAGTGGATATTGCTGTGAATGGCATACTAGTGGCCAGCTGGAGAAACATTACTGCAGGTACTGACCACACGAACCGTGTGGCTCATATGACCTCATCCAATGACATTAGAGTTTCCTGGGCTGAAATCATTGAGCTTGGGCGCTGGGTCATTGAAAACAAGGTGCCGCTTAATGGTGTCGCCTGGTACCCTGGGGGTTCAATGAAGTCTCAGTACTGGGTGCATTACATCTGCATGGTACTCTTCCAGTGGATGCCTGCGCTCTTCGTAGATGCCCTACTCATCCTATTACGCTATCCACCAGTGTAAGTAAAATATATAAGGGCAGTATCTACAATTACCTAATCTTTATACTCTTATTACTACATAGTCTCTGTCGGGTTCAGAATCGCATTTCAAAGGGCTTCGAGGTGTTTGAGTACTACGCCAATAATGTGTGGAGTTTTGATAATTCTGAAGCTGTCAAACTCCGCAAACTGATGAATAATAAGGAACGTAGGACCTACGTCATAGAGAAGATCGATCTGGATCTGATAGACTACTTTACCAACTCTGTGCTATGCGCGCGTCGTCTGATTTTGAAGGAATCTGATGAGTCTATACCAGCAGCCAAACGGCATATGAAAGTGTAAGTATATATTTTTGATGCATTAAATATGTGAAAATAATTAATATATTTTTTTTATTATTGTAGCATGTGGGTTGTCGACAAGCTGTACAAGGGCATGTGGTTGTTTGGCATTTTATATATGATCTATAGATGTTTTTTTGCCAGCTAAACTTACCATTTCAATTTAAGTTTTGTTAAGTGCTTGAGACCAAAAGTTGCCCCAACACTCAATTATTATGTTATTAAGTCTATTAGTTTTAGTTGGTGCTGATTAGCTATAAGTTTATTAAGTAAATCAATAAAAAAAATATATTGGCGACACCCCTTGATTTAAATTTGGCGCTTATTAATCAATTGCTGTTGCATGCGATATATCGATAACAGCAGCTGCTGTGTTTCACGACGCGCGTACGTTATACGTTATTTGAATGTGCCGCCAATAAATCAGCTGTTTGCAGAGATGAACGAATTAACGATAGTGTGGCCGTAGCTCTATGCGATAGTCTGTCTCTTATACCCCTCTGACGCTGCCGACGATCGGCGGTTAGTGTAGATCTCGGTGGTAGAAGTATAATTAAAAAGAGGGGGGGGGGGGGGGGGG
>JBANCZ010002346.1:0-16147 GCA_037040025.1 Sphaerogastrella javana | reverse complement strand
GGTTTTTTTTTTTTTTTTTTTTTTGCATATGCTGAGTTAGGGTTACACATCTCATAGCACAATTAATATAGTCGCACTGTGGGCAAAGTGCATAAAAAATCTTATTAAAATTTTTTATTATTGCAACAAAATGGAAAAACTGGCAGCGCCTAAACAGCGCGAGCGAGCGCGAAAAGCTGCAGCTAAAAACGGAATTCGTGCGCATCATCAGGCAAAAGCAAAAGCAAAATCTTCAATTTGTTGTTGTTGTTGTTTTAGTGGATCTTTTGTCTAGCGGAACACCTGCTAAACTGAAGTTAGCGATGACGTCCACAACATGCAGCTGCTCAGAAAACGTATGTCTCTCTGTCTGTGTTGCATCCAAAAGGCAGACTTGGAGTCAGCTTGAGAGTCAGAGTCTCTCGACCTTCTTACCGCCCGTCCAAACTGAATCCGCCCCTCGACAAAGGCCGATTGCGACCTTAGTCATTTGTCAGCCACAAACTTGGGAAACGGGTGATGTGGTGGTGGTGGCTCAGCCACTTTCTTAGACCAAGATCAGCACAGAGACACAGACAGAGAGGCAGAGAGTGAGGGAGAGAGAGAGAAAAAGAGAGAGATAGATAGACAGAGAGAGAAAGAGAGAGAGAGAGAGAGAGAGAGATAGATAGAGCTACTATATAGTTGCCACTGCCTGACTAAATATCATTGGGTCAAGTTCAGCGTTGTGCACATTTAAAACAATATTTTCTCAACTTGAGGCGAACCTTTCGAAAAAAAAAAACAAAAACAAAAAAAATTGCATTTAAATAGTAGTGTATAAATACACTGAGCGAAGCATATAAATGCTATAATTATAATATAATTAGAATTAGCTAAATAATAAATAAATAAATATTATTTTACCGATAATTATAGGCTATTTACACACACACACACACACGCTTATACTCATACTTTTCGCTCAGTGTAAGTGAGGAAAATTCAATTGGCAGCAGCTTTTCGATTTGATTTATTTGTGTTTTCATGTGTTTTATTAACGACGCCTCTTTCTAGCACCACCTGACCAGTTTTTTTTTTTTTTTTTTTGGAATTCTCGACTCACTCTGCTCCTCAGATTATGATTCATTTCAATATGATCCACTGTGGCAGACAGTGAGTAAGTGCTTAGGCGAGTCTGACGACGTCCGAAAGCTACAAGTCTCTGGTTGGGTTCTATAATCTGTGCAGGTGCAGAGGCAGCAGCACCAGCACCAGCACCACCAGCAGCAGCACCACCACCACCAGCAGCTGCTTGAAGACGCCCCACTTTGATGGTCATAGCATTGCCCGGCTATGGATATTGGCTTTTATTACACGCTGAAAACAATATTCAACGCTACTTTCTCACATAAACCGAAATGAGTGAAGGATATTCTAAGCAAGACTATTAGATACCCTGGGAAAAAGAAAAAAAAAGAAAGACTTTCGTCTATGTATTTACATAAAGGCTTTTCTAACTAAAGATGACCAGTAGGCGTGGTCCTGTTGGTCATTTGGAACATATTGTACTCCATTATAAACGGAATACCTTCACCTTGCAATTAAATAAACAGTATATAGTTCGTAAGAGCGTCTATCATACCCCACCCAGCACTTTCGTTACAGGGTATCAAACAGCATTTCATAGCGTAGATCACAATTAGGCCCTGGGGCCGTAACTGCCAACTTGCCACTACGAAATGAGTGTAAAAACCAAGGAACCAACAACCAACAGACAAGAGAATTGGATGCAGGAGAGTCTCGGCACCCAAAAAACTCCCAGAGACAGACTAAGAGTCAGAGCTAGAGCCAGAGTCACAGTGGTATGGCATTCACATTGCGCACATTTCTCACAATCAGCTGTGAAAAAATCTCTACCATTTATGACCCACTAAAAAAAGGCAACAATAAGAGCCCAAAAACTCAAATGAACCCAAAGATTTATGCCAAGCGAGAGGGAGAGAGAGAGAGAGAGCGAGAGAGTGAGAGAGAGATAGAGGGAGATGGTGAGAGTGAGAGATAGTTACAGAAGATCCATATAGCATTTGTTGAGTTCATTTGTCGGCGTTATGAATTTAATGTACATTCATTATGCATATACTGAATGAGAGAATGAAGGAGATAGATAGCGAGAGGGAGAGAGAGAGAGAGAGAGAGAGAGAGAGAGAGTAGAAGAGAGAGAGGGGGATGCCAGATTCACGAAATTCCAAGGCAAACACAAACTGTAACTGAAACTGAAACAGAAACTGAACCAAATGCTTTGTTTGAGGTGAAACACCTTTTTCTGTTTATGTTAAAGCTTAAAGTGTGTGTGTGTGTATGTGTATGTGTATGTGTGAGTGTGTGTGTGTGTCAGTGTGAGTGTGTATGTACATGTGATTGTGTGTTAGCTGAAAGAGTCAATTTCATAGTCCATTTGACTGGTCAGCTTTAGGTGTTAATAACAACCACAAAGACGTTACAATTACACATTGAAATCGGTTCGAACCAAACACACAAACAAACACACACACAGATGTGTGATGTCAACTCTCTGGAGGTTCCCACAGTTCTCCTGGATGGAGAGCATCCATAGACAGCACACAAAAGAGTGTTGAACAATTGTTAAATTGGTTTTTAAAGCGCGTCTATTTTTATTTTTATGAGCTTTTCCTAGACCATACAAATTGTAATATGTTACAAACAGTGCCAAAAGCTTGGCCTGCTGCACTGGGAGAAAAACTTAAGGCAGTTGTAATATATAGATTCTCAAAACTTAGAGTGCAAAATTAAAACTTATGCTAAAAATATACTAATAAAGGCAAATCGATTTTTAAAAAAATATGTAATAACAAATAATTATGAATAATATTTTAATTCAAAAACCGAACTTATTGAACTGTCCTCGTATAATTTACAAAGAAATATATATAATAAACTTTTAATTTGTTTCTATAAATTTTTAATAAAATTCTTCTACAATTTCTTGACCCAAATCACAGCACAAATTTCTCTCAGTACATACAACACAATACTCAAGATTTGTAAGGGGAAATGGAAATGGTCTGCCATAAGCCATAAGCCATCAGAAGCTGCCTCATACGGAAGCTGTTCTTGACGCTTCGTCACAATATTTACAGTAGTTTCAGCCACTTTCGACAGGTGTGCGGGCAGTGTAAGTCAGGTGTAGTGGCTCATTACAAACCGGTTGAGCCATAAAATGTGGAATAAGCCAAAAAGTCAAAGAGCCAAAAAGTCAAAGAGCCCAAAAAAAATCCAAAAATTATGGAATATGTTGTAAATGTTGTCAACTATCATAACTTTGACTATATCTTCTTCTATAGCTATGGTATATCATTCTTAGCTATGCTCTGTTTTTCTTTTGAGATTTTTAGTTCAATTTGTTGTTGTTGTTGTTGTTGTTGTTATTGTTCAAAATTGGTCAAATCCGATAGCATCATTTATCAATGTCCGAAATGCAGAAGCCTCACTCAATTCATTGACAAACATAATTAATTTGATTAAATCAAAATCTCGGCAAAAACATGGAAAAATCATAAAGCCCAAAAACTGTAACCCTTTTGGTTCGATTTGATATTTGTTTCGATTTGAATGTTTCTTTATTTGTTTTGTTCGGTTTGTTTGTATGCAGGAAATTAACATTTCGTTTGATTTTCATTATTGGCATGCGCGACCCCTAAGGGTCAAATATGATTTGATTTTTCAAGTTATGCGCTTATTTCGATTTTAGTTTTTTTGTAGTTTTTCGTGGCACTCAAAAACGAATCGATACCAAAAACAGATCAATGATCTCATTTGCATGCCACACAAACAACAACAACAACAACAACAACAATAGCAACAGCAGCTGCCAAATGTGAAACATGCCAAAGAGCATCGAATTGCCGCAAGGTGGAAATCAATTTTTTACTGAGGCTTTCAATCAAAATCAAATTCGTAAAGCACAGAGGAAAAAATGACAAAATAACAAAACAAAATAACAGAAACAGAAACAGAAATAAATACACATATAAAATATGCAGGAGTAGGGACGGTGCCTGACAATAAGGGCCGTGTGTTTAGTATAGTATATTAATACACATATAAAATATGCAAGAGTAGGGACGGTGCCTGACCATTGCCACCTTGTGTATAGTATTTTCTGTAAAGTATAGGATTTGCAATACATTATGGTATTTTCATGACAGTGTGGTATTATTTCTATTAAAAGTAGGAACGGTGCTTGATATTTATAATAGGAGTATAGCCCGAATGAGAGAAAGAGAGTGAAACTGATAGAGCAAAGTTTCGATCTCGCATACATTTTCATGCATATAAACGATAAATTACAGGGAATGTATGTATGTATGTGTAAGGAGGTATATGTATATAAATATATATACATAGTTCAATATTTGTGTTATCACCAGCAGACTTTGAGCACCCAACTATTTAAATGACTGATAGCATTGATTTGTGGGGTATAAGCAGCTAAAGAGAGCCTTCTGCTTGTTAGACCTACATAAAATGGGCAGACCCCAGCGGGTTTTTTATGTACAGGTCGAAAAATACTTAATAAAGGTGGCATTTCGCACAAAACGACAAACGAGTGCGAATATAAATCAATTTGTGTTACACAGATACCCTGTAAAAGCTTACAAACTATGTAGACTAAATGTTAAATGATAAACTTACTTGCATGCCCTATAATGTAGGGTAAAATTACAATCTGGCAACACTGTTGATTGCTTTTATAGGGCATACAAAGAATAAAATTTAGCTGTATATTATTTTAACATAATTTCAATACGAATAATTCTTCTCTAAACTCACATATAGAAAGCGAAATCTATGGATTTCAACAGAAATTTAATGAATATTCAAACCAATCAAATCCTTCTCCCATATAGAGAGTTGAATAAGCAAAAAAAGGCATTGGTCACACTGTTTTTTGGTATTTGGCATCTTGTTACGCTTGTTGTGCAATTCTATATACGTTTTTTTTGTTTGTGATAAAAGGCACTTAAGTTGTCATTTACAGGGTATAATTAAGACGAAGTGAGGCATTGACGCAAATCAAGACTGAATGATCAGCTCGGCTTAAGCACAGCTCAGCTCAGATCAAAAAAACGAAATCAAAAAATTTTTGAAGACAAATCAACGGACGATGGAATCGAACGCATAAATTAGTCAGAAATAAGCGCGAAAACGTGTTTTAAATTCATTTCAATGTTTTGTTGTTGTTGTAATTGTTTTTGTTTTCATTTGTATGAGAGAGAGTGAGAGGGAACGAGAGGGAGAGAGAGAGAGAGAGAGAGAGTGAGAAGGAGAAAGAGAGAGGGAGAGCGACAGCTACAAGACGAAAATGATATGAACGACGAACGCTCATGTCAGTATTTGTCAAAGATTTTTTTTATTTTTAAATTTTGGCAGTGATTAATGCATTTATAATTAATTTATTGTATAAAGAAACAGAAACACACATGCACACACACTCACATACACACATACACACAGCAACTGCTAAAATTATTGAAACAGTTTTTTCTGCTCTTTCTAGTGGAGATTTTGTGTTTCATTCCTTTTCTTTGGCATTTGCTGCATTTCAGCATAAAAATTTCGTTGCAAGCCTTTAACCTAATTTCGGCAGAAATATTTATATTGAGCAGGCCGTGAATGATTGATGATGGTGGCAATAACACCCCTCCCACTTTCCCCTTCCCCACTCTTCGATTGAATGTGTGGCAAGGACAATGCAAGATCTTTGGTTCTCTTCGCTCTTGGTTTTCGCTTGGTTTTCTTTTCTCTTTTGGAATTTGGCAAGTCACTCGATCGGCGGCAAGCATTGTGGATATTCGTTTGAGGCATTGAGCGCAAAAGTCACATACATTAGAACGCATTAAAGTGTAACCAAAAAGGGGCGTGGCAGGGCAAAACAACGGCAAGAGCAGCACTAAACAGTGCCAGTCCGTTTCAGTTGCAGTTGCAGTTGCAGTTGCAATTGCATTTGCAGTTGTTGCACGTTCCATTGTGGCTGCAGCGAATTCTGCTGAAGCAGCAGCAACAACATTAAGAACAACAGCAACTGCAACAGCAGCAGCAACAGCAACAGCAGCATCAACAGCAGCAACAGCGGGAGCAACTCCTGCTCGGTTTTCCATAACAAACAAATCAGTCAAACAATTGCAAAGGATAATCTGTTGCTCAGCATGGATTAGGAGTGCCATCAGGGCATAGAAGACCTGGCACACACACTACTTCATACTATATACTATGTTCTACACACATACACACACACAAACACAACTGACACTGTATAGAGACACACACTCCATATGCAAATGCTTAAAAATGCTCAAAATTAAAGCATGAAAATTTGTCAAAAGATCATTCTTCGTTTGTATGTGTATATATATATGTGTGTGTGTATGTATGTGTATGTGGGCTATTGCTCTGCTTAGGCATCAACCGCAAAGGGCAACCGCAGCGCCGAAAATCACAGTTAGCACAGTCACCTTTTTGCCATGGCCAGAACCAACTAATGGTCTTAAACCTCCCCCGTATGAAGAAATCTTCTCTCTCACAGAGTTCTCACTAGCTATATATTTATTCCGCTCACACTCTCTCAATCGTTTTCCTCTTGTCTCTTTCGATCTCACTGTATGTGCTTGGCATTATCAGGGGCGTGACAGTTGACTTTGTATACCCAAAAAAAAGGGTTACACAGAGCTGATAACGAGGTTGCGGCTTTCTGGGTTTCTGCTACAGCATGGAACATCATAAAATTCAACAAATTGGATTAACTTCTGTAAGGTTTTTGTCATGGCATTTGTGTGTGTGTGTGTGTGTGTGTGTGTGTGTATTAGATAGTTTGACTGCCGTCACGCCTACCCCTATATAGTCATAGTCAAAAGGGGAACTGAGAAAGAAAAATCAGCTAGAAAATTCTGACTTTGAAGATAAGCAGAGCAGCAATAGGAGATATTTGGAGTGGGAACGTTTGAGAGTAGAGAAATTTATAGCTAGGGGTTGCTTAGACGGTCGGATAGATCCTTAAGTATTTCTTTTTTGTAGATTTTTCAAAGATACAATGGAATTTTTTAAGTATATTGAAGCAATTAAAGTTAAAACTGCGCATTTGCAATATTTAAACGAGGGAAGTTCAATAAGAACATTACTATATTCTTTTTATGTATTATTTATTAAATTTTAAACTATTAATATATATAAATTAAATATATAAATGAACAATTTAATTTAATTGTAAATTATTGATAAAAATAAATTTGTTTAGTAAATAAACAATTTAATGCAATTGTAAATTATTAATAATTAAATTTAAATTATTTATTTAAGATTTGTTTTTGAAATAAATTACGCACTTTACTTATTTAATTATTAAATATTATTACTTAATTTAGTTATTAGTAATTAACTTCATTAATAATTAAACTGTTTAATGTAATTAATAATAAATTCAAAATTTGATTTTGTTATTTATTATTATTTCATTATTTAATCAATTATTTGTTTCAATTCATTAAAAAATTATGTTTACTATACATTTTTTTTGGAATTAATTTTGTTATTATTATTTAACTTAAATTAACAATTTTAAGAATAATTATTTATTTATAATTTATAATTTTAGTTATTAATTTATTATCAATTTAATTTAATAAAACGTTTTTAATAATCAAATTAGTTAATTCAATTAGTTAATAATAATTTGTTTTTAAAATAAAAGTCACTAACTTTTTGAACCATCCGCGCATATTGCTTAAAAATTTTCCATTTGCCTTCGAAAAATGCACTCAAAGCACTTAATACAAATATTAGCACATGGCAAAAATGTTTCGTGTTTTGTGTGTTTAAAATTAAAATTCCACAAAAAATAGAAAAAAAATGTTGAATTTGTGCAATGCATTGATTGTTGCCATAAACAGTTCATTAGCTGCATCTATGTGCTATATAGTACAACGATAAATATAGTTGATGCAGCGGGGCGACAGATTATATTCAAAAATCAACATATCGTGCAGGGAAGTCATAGAGAAGGGGTGAGGGGAGAGAAGGAGTAGATCGACTATTCAGTTTACAATGCAAGTAATAACATAAAATGTCTTATGGCTATCAACAGATAACGCTTTTAACGATCAATACTCTGACAGCTTGACAACTGTTGTTAGTAGGTGAAGAGGTGGAGAGGGGAGAAGGGGTTGTCATAGCGAACAGGTAGATGTCAATGCACACACACCGTTAGCAAATGGAGAAACTTAACTAACTAAATAAACTAACTAAACACAAGCAACTAACTAACACTAATATGAGTTTCACTGTCTGAGTGCTGCCCCCTGCCAACGGCAATTGAATCCAGTTCGTGTGCTTGCAAAAAAAACTATATACGAGCGAGAAAGCAAGAGAGTGAGAGAGAGAGGGAGAGAAAGAGAGAGAGAGAGAGGGATAAAGAGCGCTACTGTGTATATTTTTGCGTGTGTTTGTGTGTGTGAGATTGAGTTGGTAGAGTGAAAACTATAGATCGATACATAGCAACATACGTTGAATGCATAAATAGACCACGCCCACATGCCCAACTGGCTAACAGATGCCGCTGACCAGCACACACACAGTCTGTTATCAGTACACTAACACACACACACTCACACTCCAACTCACACACACACATATACTCACACACACACCTACATTCGCTCGCATTTGTGCTCTGCATTGGTCAATGAATTGAGTAAATAAGTTCGCGTTCACTCGAGCAAAGCGCTACGACAGCTCTAGTGCGCGCTCTTTCCCGCAAACACTCACACTACACTCACACACACACACACACACATTCATACTCACTCACACACTCACATTCACTCAACTCAAATTTATTTATAGCACGAGCAAAAGCGAGCGAGCGAGCGATCTTCGGCATTCGTGCAATGCTCTGTGGGTTCTACTCTATGCATGAGTGTGTGAGTAACGTGTGAGTGTATGGGTATATGTGTGTCTGTTGTGCATGTGTGTTAGTGCGCTGCTATACTGGTTTATAAGCAGCTGCTCCGATTGTGTTAATCGAGCCAATCAAATGTCGTAATGCGAAAGAGAGAGAGCTGCTGAAACATTCAAAGCAGGCAAAGCAGCAGTTAAAAGAGAGAGAGGGAGGGAGAAAGAGATAGATTGAGAGAGGGAAAGATGGAGAGAAAGAGTGAGGATGTGTGAGAGAGAGGGAGAGCGAGGCATTGAGAGAGCAAGCAAGAGAGCTCTGTTAACATTGACAAATACAAAATGGAGTGAGAGCGAGTGCGAGCATTAAATAGTTTAGTTTAAGTGACATAATTAAACATATTTTAATTAATTTAAGTACATAATTGAAAAAAAAAACCAATATTTTATATAAATTTAAAAATCTAAGGTACTAAAAAAAATAATAATTTTGTCTACTGAATAGCCAAAAAGAATTTTATATTATATATATTCAATAATATATTTATATTTCTATTGTATTATATACAATTTTCTTTAATAATTTATTTATAATATATAATTTATTATAAACAATATATTTTTATAATATTTTTAACATTTTCCTTTGAATATTTGTTTGTAATACGTTTTATTTCTTATTTACATTGTGTTGGCATTTGGTTTGCCGTTTGCCACTGTTAAACTGCTAACATAACAGCGCTCTGTTAAGTCTGTTAAAATCACTCAAAGCAACAGCTGAGAGTGCAGTCATGCTCTCACGCGCTCTCTTGCTCCCTGTATGTGTGTGTGTCTCTCTCTTTCTCTCTCTCTCGTTACACACTCAAATGCTCTTCAAATTGTGCAGCACCGTTAGAGAGCGCGATCGTATTGTGTTCGGCACTCGAGCTCGTGTCTTCTTCTTCTTCTTCCTCTTCTTGTTCGGCTGTTGCTGCTGCTGTTGCTGCTGCTGCTGCTGCTTTGTTTGTCTTTTGATGAGACAACAACCAGTTTGTTGTTTTTGTTTTTGTTTATAGTAGTAGCTTCTTATGTTGTTGCTGTTGAGGTAGCCGAAAGCCGAAGCTGCTGCTGCTGCTGCTGCTTCGTTTCGTTTCGATTGCCAAAGCATCTCCATGCTAACAGCAGCAACAGCAACAGCAGCTCTGTGAGCATTTTGCAGAGGCCTCAGCCATAACAGCAACAATAACAGCAACAACAACAAGCCTCTGTTGTCTCTGCTGTTGCTGTCGCAGCCGCTGTTGCTGTTGCCGCTACCAGGTGCTTGAGACTGAGGCATTTTGCAGAACTGTTTAACATCAGTCTTTAGTGATAGCTCGCGCTTCTTGCTCGCACGCTCGAATCGCATGTCGCACGCTTCGTTTCGTCTACGTCTACGTCAACGTCTGCGTCTGCGTCTACGTCTGCGTCTGCGTTATACGTTACGTCGCTGCGTCGTCGGCTTTTCGATAACAGAGTTAAATCGATAAAAAACATACACGCAGTGCATTCAAGCGTCATCCTTTAATCGATAACATTAATCGGCATTATAATCGTTTGTAACAGCTTATCACAGCTTATCAGTTTACCTTTAATACACGCCCCCTCCCACCGGCAAAACATACACAGTTTACACAATGTGGTGCGGCATTTAAAATGAAAACAGAGGCGCGCGCTTGTTCGCCATTTGCTTGCAGGCTTTTCACCAAATAAAGGTGTGGCCTAAACGGAACAACAACAACTGTAACAGCAACAACAACAAGAGGAAAAGCGGCAACAGCAGTAACAACAGCAACAGCAACAGCAACAACAAAAAGAAAACACTTAAAACTATGTTCTATATAAATTAGAGGGCAGCAAATTGAATAGTTACACACACACACACACACACACTCACAACAAAAGTGTGTGTTATATACACACACACTCATACATACGCTTACTCTTTAGTGTGTGTGTGTAATCTAACGACTTGAGATCGTTTGTTCATATGTGCATGCATACTTATATATTTATCTAAAGCTGTATGTACATAGTATATATACTATATATATTGTAGTATATGTGCTATGTGTGTGTGTGTATGTATGTATTTACGTGCACGCTTCACGCTCATCTAAAGTTCTAAAAGTCAAGTGCAATTTAGATACGACTAAACAACAACAACAACATCGACAACAACAATAACAACAACAGCAACAGTAACAACAACAACAACAGCAGCAGCAGCAACAGCAACAACAACAACAACAGCAACGCTTTATTAGCGCAAGGTGAAAAAAATATACGATCTATACTAGAGTTCACAACTTAAATGATTTACCCATAATAAAAATCAACAACAACAACAACAAACAACAACAAACAACAACAACTACAATAAATACAATAAACTTGCATTTGGCTCAGTGCGCAGTGAAAATTAGTAACTGCAACTAGTGAAAACGGAACAAAAAATTAAAACAAAAGTTTCAAAAGAAATTAAACCAAGAACAACAAAATAATATTTAGAAAAATACGGAAGAATATTGAAAATAAAATATATTAAAATACACATATTTTAAAAAATATAAAACAAAGAACAACAAAATAATATATAGAAATTTTATAGAAAAATATAGAAAATATATAAATAAAATATATACAAATATAAAAAAAAGTTTGCTTAAGCTTATGATATTAAACAAAAGCTAAAGGCACATTGGACTTAGGCCAACAACAACAACAACAACATTAGCAACACAAACAACAACAACAACAACAAAAGTGTTGCCACACGCATTTAGTGGGGCAAGTTCAAAAGGAATTTTATTGTTTTGATAAGGTAAGCCCAAATCTACCTCTTTTACTATTCGCATCTCCCATATCTTCCATCTATCTCTCTTTTTATCTCTCTCCTATCATTCTCATAATCTCATTCTTCATTCTTCCTCTCTCACTCTCTCTATAAATTCTACCCTCTAGATTTAAGATTATATGCAGATGTAAGCCATATTCCCAAGAATTTTTTTATTTTTTTTTAAGTTTTGTTTTTGTTTTTTGTTTTTATTATTGTGGCTTTATTTTTTATGACAATGCTAAACAGGCAATGGGATAAGTTTAGGCCATTCATAATTTGCCAAGCACAGAGAGAGAGAGGAAAAAAGAGAGAGAGAGAGAGATAGAGAGAGAGCAGAGGCAGCGGCGTAAGTGTATGAAGAAGAGGTAGAAGAATTGATGCTGCTGCTGCTGCTGCTATCTGAGCTATTAACATAACCATAATATCACGTAGAATCAAATGCGGCCCCAGCGATAAGTTTCTTTGATTGGAAGATTGATGGCACTGATAGATACAGAGTCAAAGGCTACAACAACAACAACAACAACAACAACAGACACTGTATACTTATACATTTAGCTTGGCATACATACATTGAGACACATTCATCATATAAAAAAGATGGCATGGCATAAAAATCAAACATGTGAATTTCATTAACGTAAAAATTCAAAAAAACAAAAAAAAATTTAAAAAAAAAATAGGAAAAAATTAAAAAAAGTAACGACAAAAACAACAATACGTTAAGAGCAACAAGGAAGATGGCAATAGACGATAAAGAAAGACAAAACTGAGAAACTTTGACTCTACGCTATGAGTTTTGAGAGTCGCTGACTGATTGACTGATTGACTGATTGACTAATTGACTAACTGACTAACTGACTAACTGACTAACTGACTAAATGACTAGATGACTAGATGACGATTGACGTTTCGCATATACGAACGTAAACGAACTCTCGGGTGTGTGAGAAAGTTTTGTTGGCCAGTGCACTTTTTAGTGTGGCCATAAAAAGCAACAACAACAACAACAACATCAGCAACAGCAGCAACAACAATGACAACAGAACGTCAAACGACAGCCGACGGACATACGACAAGGGCAGGCAAATAAACTTTACGACTATATAACAGAATCAATGTAAGGCAAACCCAACACTCTCACACACACACACACACACACACACACACACACACACACATACACATACACACTCACACTCACACACACACACACACACACTAAGCAAAAGGCATATAGTTCTTAAAGAAATACAATAGAGCTTTTATATACATGTTAAAAAGATTATAGAAACTTTAATCAAGCTTCTAATCAATTGACATTATTCATTACAACTAAGCGTCTATGCCTAGATTTACCATACAATTCAAATATACTATTAGCTTTTATTTTTTCGCTCAGTGTACTGCGTCGCGCACTTGTTTGCCATATAAAGCAAATAGCGTGTAAAGCATTATTTGCCTCGAATCTGTTACAAAAACCTTCGTACTATCGACTAGCCCAGTTGAATTAAAGAATGCACTAGAATACTCGCCTATATGTATATCTGTATACTACCATATGTGTATATAGTATTTTAGTTTGAGACGCTGACTTGGATGCATGTGCCGCAAATATTGACAAATTGTGGCCCACACACAGACAAATATATATACTATATGTAAATATATATAGTTAGTCATTCGCGGCATTTTGTGTTCTACATAAAGCATGCACTTAATATGCCCTGTAATTTCTACGAAAAATATAAATAAAAGTAGATTACCTTTTTATTATTTTTTTTTTTTAATTTTTAATTTAATTTAAACAATTTTTTTTTAAATTTTATTTTTTAATTTAATTTTTTTTAAATTTAATTTTGCTATTCTACCTCAATTTAATTATAGCAATATCTAGCAGGAAGTAATATTTCATTACAAAATGCGAAATGAAATCTAAAATTATGGCATAAATCTCGAAAATGTAGCATACTTTTGAGAGCTTTAAGCCGACTTTAATATATATTAAATAAAAAATAAAAAAAACTATATAACTATAACTATAACTATAAAAAGAATCACTAACTATATTCCAAATAATATAAATAAATTCTTACTCAAAAAAGTTACACCAAATGCATACAATTTATAGCAATCATAAGAATATACCTTGCTGTATCCATTATACTTTGTTAAATAATAAAATGGTTTTTTTTTTAATCATATTCACATAGAATAGAACAAATTTATATGCAATGTTAGTCTGTAATTAAAAGGCAAATCTTGCAGTTGCATTAATCAAAGAATACACATCAAATGGTTGGGTATCTGTCAGCTCATCATCGGATAATGCACATCAATCAGATGCGCTATGTGCAGCTGTTGCTATAAGCCATGCTAGTTATAGTTGCAACACAAAGGCAGAAAAGTTCGCTGCTTAAGTCTTTTGATTTTGTTTGCTTCGTTTCGTTTTCCATAGGGCGAAGCGGCACAAAAAGTAAATCGTGGCAAATGGAGTGCTGTTGTAGGCCAGGTGTTTGCTAGCTGCTTCTGCATCTACTGCTGTTGCACGACAAATTAACACATCAAGGTCGTTGTTGGTTGTTGCAAATGCCACTGTGCAATGGACAGCATGCAACAGTAGCAACAGCAGCAACAATCGTGGCGATGGCAGCATCCTTAGCTTTACTGTGCCGGAAGACAACAATTGTCGCTTCCGTGCGCTAAAGTGTGAAAGTATTTAGTACAAATGCGTTAAAAAAAAGAAACTATAATATGTATTAAAAGCAAATGAGCAGCAACAGCAACAACATGCAACACCTGCGGCAAGCAGCAACCCTGAAGAGTCCTAATGTCGCACCATTCGTACGAAGTTCTTCTATGAATCTATATCCGTCTGCGCTGCAATTAACATAAAAGTCGAACAACAACAATAAGAAAAGCAACAATAGTAATAACAACAACAACAACAACAGCAACAACATCAGCGACAATAGCAATAACAAGAGCAACTATAGAGTATTTGTAGGTGCAGCTCTGATATTTGCATTTAGCTCGTAATAAATATTACTATGCGCATTAGAGAGTTCACATATTTCTAAGCTGTAGCTAAGCGGACGAATTAATCATGGCTATAATGCCTAGAAGACAAATTGAGCCGCTCATCTGATGCTTTGTTTAGACAAAACTGCAAAACTGTATATACATATACATATACTATAAATAACAAATGATCATTTAATGTAGCACCAATTTCTTCTTTTGATGTATGTAATAAAAAAAAATCCGAATAACTTTAGTGCTTAATTCAGTTGCTTAGTATATCAATTACTATTGTATCCCTGTGAGAGACTTTGAATTATCAATCTTTGCGTCAAAGATAATATATCTATGCATCACTACAATGATGCTCTGTTTTATTTTTTTATAGTTTAACAACTTTTGCCCATCATTATCTGTCGTTTTAATGTTAATTGATTAAGTTTACGATCTGATTACATATAATTAAGTGTAATACTTTTATCAGGATTGCTAATTCGCTAACTATTAGAATTTAAATATTGGGATAGAGACCTATAACAGTAGCTTATTTTTGTGTGCCGATGAAAAGCTGTATCCGAAAGTAGATTTAGTCAGCAGACCAGTTAGAAAAAAGATTTGTCAATATACATTAGTATGAGGCGGACGAAAAAGAAAATATATACAATAATTAATCCAGTATCCGGAACTAAATCCAAAAGAGAAATTCCGGAGATGACATCTTCTATTGATCCCAGGGAATACGAAGTACATATTCTGATGACGGGTTACGAAGGACATGCCACTCAGATAGCCAAAGATGCTGTAAGAGATGGTGTTGACTGTGTAATTGCCGTTGGTGGAGATGGTACAATTAACGAAGTAGCCAGAGCCTTGGTCGATACAGATGTTGTATTGGGCATCATCCCGAGCGGATCCGGAAACGGGCTTGCCAGAGATCTTAATATTCCGCTCAATTACAGTAAGGCTCTCGATATAATAAGGCAGGGCAATGTGGCAGAGATAGATTACGGTATAGCCAACGGACATATTTTTTTCTGTACATGCGGAGTCGGATTTGATGCACTGGTAAGCGAAAAAGTACTGAATCAGTCGGCCAGAGGAAAATTAATGTATGTGAAAAGCATGCTCGATGTATATGTTAACTTCAAGCCCGAATATTACAGAGTAATTACTCCTGACGGAAATTTTACCGATACATCGTTTCTTATCACATGTGCCAATGCTTCGCAGTACGGTAACAACGGATTTATTGCGCCCGAAGCAGATATGCAGGATGGTAAGATGAATATCGCCATTCTGAGGTCGTTGCCTCCGATGAATATCGCCCAAACAGCTATTCAGCTAGTC
>JBANCZ010002345.1:0-16153 GCA_037040025.1 Sphaerogastrella javana | reverse complement strand
AAATGGTTGGATGAGTTTGCAGTGATGATTAGTTAGGGGTTTTTTGTTTTATGTTTTATGTTTTTTGTTTTTTTTTTTTTTTAATGTTTTTTTTTTTGTATAATAATTTTTTTTGTTTATTATTATTAAGTAATAAATTTAAATTTATGCACATTTTGTCGCTGTCACGTTTAGAAAATTACAAAAGTTTTTGTTGTTGTTCTTGCATAATAAAGTAATCATTGTTTAATATTTTAAATGTATTTATTAATATTATTAATAAGAGTTTGTAGATGAGTTTTTATCTTATTGTTTTTATCTTTGTTGTGTTTTTTCGTTTTTCTTTTTCTTTTTTCTTTTATGTTTTATTGTTTTTTTTTTTATCTATTTTTCAACCTATTCGTTTATGTAATATTTTTAGTGATTACTTTCTCTTTTGTTTAACTATATAAAAAGCTTTCAGTGTATATTGTTTTATATATTTTATATTTGTTTTATTTTTATACTTTTTTTTTTTTTTATTTGCATATTGTTTAACAGTTTGCTATTACTTTTTACACAAAACATATATTATAGATTTAGCTTTAAATTAAATTACATGAAAAAAAAGCATTAGAATTATTAAAAAAAAAAATTTAGAAAAATTATGCATAATAATTATGATGTTGCTGCTGCGTTCCCATCGTGTGTTCATCTTAGCGCAGTTTCACTGTGGTACAAAGATATCATTTATAAACTTTACAAATTGTATGAGCGACATGAAATGTATTTAAAGCAGATGCTGTGCCGATTGTTGGCGTTGGTGAAGCTGTTGTTGGTGTTGATGTGGTTGGTGTTGTTGCTGTTGGTGTTGTTGCTGTTGGTGTTGTTGCTGTTGTTGTGTTTGAATTTGTTGCATATACATATATTTTTGTTTAATTTCTTTATTATTATTATTTATTATAATTATTATTACTTTCACTATCATTTATGTATATTACATATTAATGCATAATTTAAATTTATATATTTAATTTTAATTTGAATCATTGTTGAAATGTTTAATGCAAATAAATTTAATGCGCTTTTACACTGTGTATAAATATATATTAACATAACGTTGTTGTTGTTGTTGCTGTTGTTGTAGCAGCTGATGTTGCAGCTGTTGGTGTTGTTGTTGTTGGTGTTGTTGTTGTTGGTGTTGTTGTTGTTGGTGTTGCATTCGCTTGTTCTTGCTGCTTGTTCTTCTTGCTGTTTACATCTTGCTCCCGCTATTCGTTGTAGTACCATGCCCTACTTCTGTTTGTTGTTGTTGATCATATTGTTATATTTTATCATAATTGTTATTATTAATTGTTGTTGTTGTTGTTGTTTAGCTCTTACAACAATTGGCAGCAAGGAGAAGGCTTTGTCGGCTCTTTCACGTCCATTTGACGTTGTTTTTTGCGTGATGAAATATCCCTGATTAGATCGAAAAATACCTAAACAAAACAAAAATAAATTAATCGATTAATTTAATTAATTACGGCATTTTTTTTGCATTCAAATTTGAAATTCAATTGTTTTTCATTGTTGAAATTTAAATGATTTTTTGTTTTTGTTTAATACAGTGTCTCTATGATTACACATAATTTGGAATATGTCTAAAAGAATATAACAAAACCGAAGTCCAAGAAAAGAATTGCAGACACCAAGAATATTTTTTGTTTTTTTAAAATAAAATAAATTACATTAAAAAAAAAATTAAAAATATATCTTAAAGTTACCATAAACGATCGCCAAAAACCCAATTATTTAAAATAAACAAAAAAATTTTAAGAAGTCTATTAAAAAATGTGTTATATATCTAGGATTTACGTATAGATTGTTTAAGAATCGAAACTAAAAATTATAAAATTGAAGCTTAAATTCATTCGAAATACAACAAAGCTATTGGTTAAATATTTATGTACAGCTGTGGTTAAGTGTGTTAAAGTATTTTCAACTTTTCCAAACTTTGCTCAAGAAATTTTAGTCTATTCCAAAATATTAATGCAAATATTTAAAAGGATCTTTCGTTCAGTTCGCTGTGTAAAAAAGGCCCTAAATATGTAAATTACTCATTATAACTCACTGTATTTTTTTTTTTATGTTTTTCTCTTTATAACAAATATTACATTATTATTAATTCTTTCTATAAACTTTTATCATTAATATAGTTCTTTTATAATTACAAAAACAATAATTTTAATTTAAGAATTTCGCTTAAGGCATTTTTGAACAAATTTTTATCTATTTTATTGAATAATACAAATTTATTATCAAAATTTTGAAGGAAGAACTGTAACAGTACAGTAACAGTGCATTAACAGTACAGTAACAGTAGAATTACAGAACAGAAACACAAATTCACCTGACAATACTAATACGTTTTAAACACTGATATATATTTTGAATATCAGTTCTCGATAGTACGATAAACATATCGAATCTACGATATTGATTCAAATCTAGAGTGAGTTATAATAAGGAAGTCAATAATACAGGACATAGTTTTGAATGGGGTTGGGATTTCAACATAAACCAATGCTGGCTACTACAATTTGTTATAAGGCGGTATATCAAGTTTCAAACTATATATGGATTAGGATATAGTGGGTTAGGTATCATGCAGAATACCAATAATTGTTATTGTTTGTAGATTCTGCACATGGTTAGTGTAATTATAGTTAATAGATCAACTAGTTCATAACGAAATTAGTATGAATTGTTAAAAAATAAACCAAAAAACATACCGATCGGCATTCTAAAAGTTATAAACCATAGTAGTAATAGTACTAGTAGTGATAAATAAAAGTAATTTTTTAGTGTTGCAAAAGCCAAAAGCGAAAGTCAACTTCTACATGTGGTATACGAAATATATGAAAGATATATATAGTATATATGCAGTGGATCGTATTACATAATAGTAAATATATATATATATAGATATATAAAGAAGAGATAGAGTGTAATATACTGTTTGGTTTTTTTCTGGTTTTGATAAGTAGAGTATTTGTTATGCACCTAAATGCCTAAAGTAGGGTACACTTAAGTCTCCGTTTCTTGCATCTATCTTTAGCACGCCCGCTCGTGGCTTTCGAATCTTCGGTTTTTCGTGATCTTATTTCGCGCATCAAATCAAAAAATACCTGTAATTGTGATATGGGAATAAGATATGCATATATAGAGTGTATATATCATTTGTATATATATATATATATATAGTTAGAGTTATAGTTTTTAATCAGTTTCGTTTTTAGATTTATATGGATAGATAGTTCTATATATATTTAGAATAGTATATATGTTGGTGTTTTGTTTATAGAGCGCGTGTGTCAGTTGCGCGAGCATTACACTTCAAGAAATACAACATCAATGATTAAACATAACATAAATATAAAAACAAATTGTAATTTTAAAAAATTAATCAAACAGATTTAATCTACTTAATTATTAGAAAACATAAATATGAATTATTATAATTATTATTTGCTGTTGCTTTTTGTTATGGTTTTACATAAAGAACAATTATATGAATATATGTTTGTCGTAGCTATAAGGAGAGCCAAAACATTGTCTTTACAGTACTTTAACATACCCAAAAAGTCGCTTAACAGTTCCGTAATATTGCACTGCCCGACATTTGCTTAACAATGTGTTAACATTGACTAACAGTAGCACAAAATATCTTAACAGAGTGTTTACATACATTATGTAGAACTATGCAAGTGCGTATTACTGTAGAATTGCGTTAGAATACAAAAACAACAAGTGCTTTAACACGATGTGTATATTCAGAACTGTTATATTAATATAAACAATATGTTATATATTATATATATATAAATAACTTTTAGTTCAATAGATAATAGAAAGATTATATTTAATATATTATTATTATTATTAGAAATTTCCAATTTCTGATATATAATAATATATAATTCAATGTTATATCAAATGCGGTAGATTTAATATTGAATTGTTGCTCAAGCAGAATTGACGTGAAGTTGCCTGCGCTAATACGGAATAACAACGTGAAGTTGGCTGCGATAGAGTACAAAAAGTCTAACTTAAAGAGAAACGACAGATAAAGACATGTAAATGTTTGGTATCTGTGTGTATGTGTATATATATACATTATAAAGATATGTGCTTATTGTGCCTATGAACTATTTAGCTAGAGATTTGCAGAAAAAAAGAACAGATTTGATAAGAATATGTATACATATATATATATATATGTATATATAGCTGAGTGTGAGGCTTAACACAACAGACTAAGAGGCAAGAGTTTGTTCAGTTACTGTGATTGTTGCTGTTGTTGTGATTTATACTGTTGATGCTGATTTCTGTACATACAGTAATCGCACAAACACAAAAATACCATAAAATATACCACAGAACAAGAACATAAAAATAATATAGGTTTCAAAATATGATTTACGCATATAAAATGGCAAAAATAGAAATCATCCAAAAGGCAAAATTGAAAATGGAAAAAAATTTGCATTTCATTTTGCATTTTCGCTGTACAACGTAAATTAATAATCGATCAAATAATATTGTAAATATTTATATTTATTGATATATGTATGCATTTCTATATCATGGATTTGCCAATTCACGGAGAGCCTTTCAAAATGTGTCTGCAAATGTTGATTATAAATAATAATTATATTCAATTAACCAATATGGAACAAGAGTCTTAAATTATTTAGCAAAATATGTGATACATAGCCAAGTATTTTCTATGATATAATATCAACAAAATTTTTATGTATATCTTGTTCTTAAATCATAAATATTAATTTTATGATTGCATAATAAAGCAATTAATTTTTGAAAGTTATAAATATCAAGAAATGACTATGATTCTTTAAACTTGTATTTCGTTTTGGTTAAACGACTGAAAAAAGTAAATCACGCACTCAATCAAGAAGTTTTTATGTTAATATTATCAAAATACCAACAAATTTAATCATAAAACATATAACAAATTCTTCAGTTATTTTCTCAATCATAAAAAATGAGTTACTTCAGAGGACATCAGCTTGAACTGACTAACTGTGTCTTTAAAAGGTTTCCTTTTTTTTCTTTTGTTTTGTTTTAATAGACAATATGTAAAATATCCTATAATTTATAAGACTATGGTAAATCATTGGATGATCGATAGATATCAATATCGTTTAATCGATATGTTTAACACTTACTTTATCCACGTTCTCACGTGTCTTGGCTGACGTCTCCACATAGGGCACTGACCACTGTTGCGCCCTCATCTGGCACTCGCTGAGTGGCACCTTACGCTTGTCATTCAGATCGCATTTGTTGCCCACCAGCAGGAACGGTATGCTCTCATCATTTTTCACCCGCAATATTTGTTCTCTAAAATTAGAAGCATAAAGAATGATAGGAAAACAGAGGGGGGGGGGGGGAGAACAAAAATGAGTAACTAATAGTACAGTTTTGATAAAGCAGACAGCTTATCAATGAGTCATGAGCTGTCAACGTATAGTACCATCAATATGAAGAACCAGAACTCACACATAAAGCAACCACACCCATACAATACACACTCGAACTCTCACACACACATACATGGAATTCAAACCCGGTTGCCAATACAAAGATCCCCTATATAGCATTTACTGGGTGAAAGCAACCCTCGTTTATGTTGAATTGGGTCAATGTGAACATAAAAATGCTTAGGGCTGGGTCAAAAGGCCTACAAAACGACTATTATGTTCCTAGGTATCGTATAACCATCATGCGTATTACACTCTTTTTGTATAAATTAATGAAAAACTCTAATTAAGAACTATGGAACCTTAGCTTTAATTTATAGAACATTGTTTTTTTATCTATCCTAATTTTGATCTATCCTAATTCCATCTTTTAATTCAATATATCTATAATCAACCTATTTAGTTAGATTTTTAGCTACAATATTGCTTTCAATTCTAGGCAAACTACTGTTATATTTATAACACATATTTGCGATAACCCGTCATTAAAGAATATATTATAATAAAATATATATTATCATATATTTTTGGAATAATGCTAACTTATTAGTATAACAATATATTAGTTATTCTGCTATTGTACTTGACCTATATTTTCTGAAAATCTTTTGATCTACTGCTTAATCTTTTATCATGATATACATTATATTATTAATCATTATTATCATTATATTCCAATTCAATATTTATAATTATTTTAATTTTCTTGCTACTTTTATAAATAATATTGTAGATAAATCTATGGAGCTCATGCTACCAAAAAACTCTGGTTCCATAAATTTTTAACCCATATTTCAGAACGATAACAGATATTCCGACATTTGTTCAGTTTGCAGATTAAATCACGAAGATTTTCAACAATACTTAAGTCCGTCAAACTAATTAGCGAATTGTTAACTGAATCGTGTGGTTGACGGGTGATTGGTGACACAAGAGAGATGACTCTATGATACTTGACAGTCCCAGGGCGTAGACACTTGATGCATTCATTCGCACACATACGCAAACTCAAACACACATGTGTTAATTTACCTGAATTCCTGGGTAGCTTGGAAGCTTTCGTCGTCTGTGATTGAGAAGACACAGAGGAAACCCTCACCGCTGCGAAAATAATTATCTCTGATGGCTGCATAATCCTCCTGTCCGGCCGTATCTAGTATATCTATTTGTACTTCCTCGCCATCAAGCACAACCTAAACCAACCAAAAACAGAAAACACGATAATGATGTATTATTAGTTCATATACATAACTGTATATTGCACTCACCTTTTTTCTATAGCTATCGGCCTTGGTGGGCTCGTAGTCCTCCACGAATTCATCATACATGAACTGCAATGTGAGAGCAGATTTGCCAACGCCTCCGCTGCCCACCATGATGACCTTATGTAGCGCCGGTCCAGCTGTCGGTTTCTTGCTCATTGTTGATGCTTTGCTATTATTACGATTGTGGAATTACGTGCACTACTTAGAGAGGAGTAGATGAAGAATTACTAAAAGTACAATACTATATAATATATATATTAATAATCACCTCGAACACGCGTCACCTGGCGCTCTTTTGCTGCTCTTGCTATTGCCGCTCTTTGTTTCAACTGCAAGTAAGAATTGTACAAGAAATTATTATTAATCATATAAATAAAATTAAATTTTTATAAAAACATATACAACATTGCAATGTTACAAATATGAAGAAAATTCACTTCTATAATAAGCGTAGATCCTCAACTCCATACAATGCATAAAACTATGCAGGATATTTGGAAATTCAAGTAGTCCATTCATAAATAAACAAGTAATCTATAGTTTTAAAGGGTATAGAAATATGTCTTCACATTTATCTCAAACTATATGAGAACAAGAATAAATATATAATTAAATTTTAGATATATATATATATATATATATATATATAGATTAGATTTGTCTATACTTAAATATAAAGAGGCACTATCAAATCATTTACTTTCGTCTACATATATGCTTATATATTATACCCAATTTTAAAGCTATATAAAAGCCGATTGTATGTAATCATACACTTAACATTATCAACTCTATAAAGACTTCACTCGATTGACTAAGGCAAAAAAAAAGCGGGCGACACCGACGTCTGTCAGAGTTGGCTTTGTGTGTGTTGCTTAAGTCATTCAACTTTTTGAGAAATTGAACCATATAAGGTGCATGGTTAATACATATAAATATATATACATTTTTGTACACATATATTAAAAATATATATATACAAACACACACTTATATGATGGTTTGTTTGTTTGTTTGTCGCTAGGCTATTGACTTCGCGCTGTATTTCATAACTAGAAACATACGCGCCTTATAAAAACCCAACCAAAAACAAGCTAATGTAATTCCTACAGTGTACACTGACTACAACGAACGAAATGTTTGTAATAATTTCCTCCTTTCGTTAAAGTTTTTCCAATTTAAATACATACAGTTTAATCATTCAGTTCATGCTGATTTTAAGAGCCCTTTTCATGTAATAGCTGGAGCCCTACACCCTATAATTTGTACTTTTTTTTTTTTAAATCTGTACTTTTGCATTTATTGCGTATATGAATGCAACCTTAATATGTCTACCCTCATCTTTGCCATGGTCACGGTCTGTCAAATCACATTCAGACAGAATTTTTGAAATTCTGCACCTAACATTGAGTACCAGAAAACCTTTAAAAGTTGCTTACATTCAGTTAACTCCACTCAACTCCAATTACTCCATCATGTACTTAGGTATATAGTTTTTACTCAGAAATAACCTTGGGTCTGCTTAACGTCTCGTATTTTGGAATTTTTTTTCTCAAAGTAAATGTTCTACATATCTGGAAACATCTAATAATACCGGAGGTGGCATTACAATAAAGCCAAATGAAATAAGCTATATACCCTCAATAGACTGTAACTACATATATCTCTATATTTTGTATATTCTTTATAAACTCTACAGACACTATAGTTTCTATAGACTCCATTGACTATATATAGTAAGTCATATACTTAACAGACAATGTATACCATAAAAAAAGGAATCTATTTACAATCTATGGATTTTTAGGATCCTTCAAACTATACTCTAGCCTTTCGTCGGTAGTCTGTAGTCCCTAGATTCTTGTGTATAGTTTGTAATTTGTATAATAGATTCTAATTTATAATTTCTGTTGTGTAATCATTAGTCTCAAGTCTCAAATCTCTGGACTTCAGTCTTTAGTCTCTAGTCTCTTGTCTCTAGTCTCTAGTCTCTAGTCTCTAGTCCCTAGTCCCTAGTCCCTAGTCCCTAGTCTTTAGTCTCTAGTCTTTAGTCTCTAGTCTCTAGTCTCTACTGTTAAATCTCAAGTATACAATCTTTAGTATCCAATCTCTAGTATCCAATCTCTAGTCTCCAATCTTTAGTCTCTAGTTTCTAGACTATGGTCTACATATTCCATTTACCAATTTTCAAAATGTACAAACAATTTTTAAACGACAAAAAACAAATGAAATGCCGTTACTGAGGAATGAATATTGGCAATACTTCTGGTTCATTACGCATATATTCGCTTAACAAAAGTTAACGGACTGTTAATAGTTGTTATTATTATTGTTGTTGTTGTTGTTGTTAGTGCATAAAAAGCGTTGCCTTCCTTTGCGCTTTGGCCACTTTAGCTCGCAAATCGACAAATGAAGCATTAAAAACCAAACAACAACAAAACAAACAAGTGTAAAAAAAAAGGTTGAATGAACTTTTTACAAACATACGGCAAACAGGCAACAGCAACAAATGAAAGAGAAAGAGAGAGAGAGAGAGAGAGAGAGAGAGAGAGAGAGTGAGAGAGAGAGAGAGACAGCAAGGGGAAAGACCCAATACATTCAGACGAGCAGCATAATGCAGAGTTGGCCAAAATGACTCTTGGGCCGGCAAATTATAGCTACTAGCTGTAATTGTTGTTGTTGTTATTGTTGTTGTTGTTATTATTATTATTATTGTTGTTTGTATTTTTGTTGTTATTTCTGTTATTGGCACTGTTGTTGCTTTTTGTTGTAGTTGCTTTGCAGTGGTTCGCAATTAGCCTTTTGTGACCGGCGCATTGCCGTCATCGATTGCAATAAATTAAGGCGTGAAATAACGTATTGGCATGGAAAAAACAGGGTGACACACAACACACACAACATACTCACACACACACACACACACACAAAGTCTCCACGTGTTCATTGAGTTTGTTGCCAATTCCAAAATAAGCCTCAACAACCAAACACAGGCAGACCAAATTTGAAATTTGAAAGAAATACCAATTTATATATGTATATAAAGGGTGTCTCAAAATCAAAACGAGATTTCAAAGTTCCACCATTTATGCAGAAAAAAATAAATAAATCGATAAATTAATCGACAGCTGACAGGGTTAGTAAAACCTACTATACGATTGAAGACCGTGCCTTCATTGTTGATCTATATGTCAAAAATAATAAATGTTTCATCTTATAGAAAAAATGATCGCAATAGTGTTTGAACTTTGTCAACTATGATCGTGTGATTTTACACCAATCGATATCTCTGTATATGGGGTAGGTTATTTGAAATAACAAGTCTATGGAGATTCAAAGTTGCATCAACAAAATTTTTTCACATTTATGTAAAATTGTAATTGTAATAAAATTTATAAAATTTGTAAAATGGTCATGAAAATTGAAAACATTTCCATAATCGATTGCATATGTGTATGCAAAGCCATGGAGGTCATATTCCCCGGATATTCCATAAATAATCTTTTCTTATGTATTGTTCTTTAGGATTCAATAAAAAGTATACTTTTCTATTTTATTCAAATCTTGTGTTAATTTTGGAACACCCTTTATAAAGTAAGTTTAAAAGAAAAACCAGTCAATCTGCTATAAACAAAACTGTGAGCGCTACTTCAGTGAGATGACAGTGTGATGTAAAAATTGATGTACATTCAATGAGTAATTAATGGTATGATCTCGCAAAGATTTCCAAAATAAATCTCTGTTAGATTAATCATAATCATTATTTATGATTATCAACGCTTAATTGAGTATGGAAATATTTCAATTTTAGTGACATCATCACACAAGTCTAGATAAAAGGTCTATGTTTCATTTGAAACATGTGAATACCTTAATACAATCTGTTTTAGGAGTTTGGAGTTTGATATGTATTGAGATATATCAAATTTTTGCACTGTCAGCACTGACGTATCCGATACGACATATAGTATATGCAGAAAGGCGATTAAAGTCGTTTTTCATGTATAAATATATAAATATCCCATATTTATAAACAAGTTTACTTTTTAATTCGAATTTAAGTGAACACTGGTGCAAATTCTAAAGTGACATAGCATTTAGCTAATGGCTGACATGCGCGTCATAGCTGTGAGCTTCTTAATATCCCTTGTTTTTGTTTTAATTTTATTCTATATAAAGGACTTTAAGGCGATTGCATAATGTTATTTATAATAAATATGCAACCCGATCTCAAGGGATATTCATTGTAGGCCCAATAAACCCAAACAAAAACCGCGAAGGCGTTTTAAGGCTGGCCAACATCAACAACTTATTGTACATGTAAATGAACTTGACTCAAATTAATTTGAATTTGTTGTTGTGATTTTTGTAATAGTTGTAGTTGTTGATGTTGTTGTTGTTGATGATGTTTTGGTTGTTGTAGTATTTGTTGCGGTTGTTAGTTCATGAGATGAGTTTCGTTTTTCGGTTTCCCAATGCTCTGAGAATTGAATACAAATACGGCAGCTGTCAAAAACAGCAACATGCGCAACAAGTACAACAAAAAACCACAATCACAACCACAACAACAACCACAACAACAACAATAACAACAACAATAACAACTACAATCACAACAACAACAACAATAAAAAAATAACAACCACAACAACAAAAAACTCAACCACTGCCACGCGGCGTATGAGTAATAGCGCCAAACCACCACGTCAATCACTAGACTTGAACCAAACAAACAAAAATAGAAGTGAAAAAAAAAATTCTACTAAAAATCTAGTAGAAAGAAACTTAAAAAAAGAGTCATTGTCGAAGTGCTAAAGTTTGAATACACTCTATTCATTTGTTTGTTCTACTCGGCCCAGATCTTAAAATATATGCTTATACGAATTGGAAACCAATTCAAAGAAATTTAAATAAAGCTCTTATATAGATCATTAGCTATTATCTACCGAAAAATATTTTTATTTTCAGAAAAAAGTTCATATATTTTTTTAAGAGAAGACGAAAAATTGGTTATATATTACTAAAATTGCAAAGGAAACAAAATTGATATGAAATCGAGTATTGTTTGAAGATATTTCTGGCGATGAGGACGCCTACTTGGATCTTTGGAACATTAAAAACAAATTGACTAAAAAATATGTGAATAGTGGAAGATTATTACATGGAAATGTACAATCAAAGTCTACACAATCCTAGAAATGTGTGCGAAAATCAAACCAATTAAAGTTCTAAACGAATTAAATATTAAAATTAAAAAATAAATTGAATTTTATACATTATACATTTATTTTTTAATAGTGGACTAATCTAATCACAATATTTACCAAAAAAAAAAAAAAAATTGATATATTATTATTTATTATACATAAAATGTGTAGCCTAAACATAGAGTAAATCAGTTTCTACTGAACAATAGAGTATATTAAGTGAAAAGTAAACTTATATAAAGCAGTGAATTATCAATTCAATTACGTTAAATATATACCATGAAAATTGTATATAATGTTATATTTCAGTTATCGACACGAAAAAAAAAGAAGCAATAGCAATTAAGCAATCTTTTTTGGCCAATTATTAAATATTACTCATACGCACGTTGGGTAAACGACAGCAAAATTAATTGAAATTGAAATTGTTTGCTGCTAAATACAAAAACAGAGGCGCCGGCAAAACACTCATCGTCTCAGACAATCACAATCCACATACACACATACACATACACATACATACACACACAAACGTAAACAGACACACATGAAATTACGAACTAATGAAATCAATTTAAAATTATCGTTTTTCGTTTTGCACAATTATATTACTTTATTTATTATTCCTGCTATTAAATAGATGCACCATATATAAGAATTAATTAAGCGTATAATGTATAGAGAAATTTCTTCAACATTGTGAATTCTACACTTTTTTTAGAACTAACTCGCACAATACCCTGTACAAACAACAAAAGGTCAAAGCTAAAAACTAGCTTCAACTTTGCACCTGTTATGGCGGTTTTAAATTATGGGCTTTCCAATATCTCAGGATGCGGGGGAGGTATCCGTAACTTTAAACAAACTTCATCTGTCTGTAAGCAAAATTAGTGTTCGTGCCAAATATGAATAATGTAGCTCTTGTAGTTTCCGAGATCTAGGTGTTCATACAGACAGGCAGGCAGATGGACATAGCTCAAACGACTCGGCTTCTCTGTCAGATGAAGAATATATGGTATATACTTTGTACGCCTATTTCTGCCTGTTACACACAAATCGACATTGCACAAAGTTAATAGACCCTTTTATGTTTTTTAAACACAGGGTCTAAAAAATGTGGCCCATGATATTTTGCATTTCATAAAATTTAATTACAAACACACTCGACTGCAGCATTTTTTTTTATGGATTTCTAAGAAAATTCTTTATGTTTATGAAGACTGGTTTTATGCATGAGTTTCTCCTTTCCATATACCCTGTGTTTGGCTGTGTGAATGTTGATGGGTGTTTTAATTGTAAAAGTTTTCTAATCAATTAGTTTAATTAATTAGGGGCAGTTGGTTTTGAAGAGTTACCAGCCAAACACATGTCCAATTAATCATGAATCAAATAAATGAATTCGCAACATCAGCACTTACGAAAGGGTACACAAACTTGATAACTTGATGTAAAAAGAAGTTAGAACTTGTTATAAAATAAAAAACATAAACGGTTGTATTAACTTTAGGCAAAGACCAAATGTGTATAACAGGCAGTCGGAGCTATAACAGAGCCCATTACGTATATATATTGATCAGAATGACGAACATAGACGGTTGTGTCATATACGTATGACCGTATATTCATCTAACAGTCTGCACATCTGTATGAACACTTAGATCTTGAAAAATATAAAAGTTTCACTTTTAATATTTGACAAAAACATTTTTTTAATCTGCAGGAAAATCGTAATCGTTTTAAACTTTAAACTACATATTAAGCGTAATCCTAAAGAGAATGCACATGTGCTTAGTTAATTTCATTAAGATTGTTTAAGAAATTACAAAAGCTACAGCCAATTAAAAGGATTTTGCATAAGGGAAAGCCTAATTGGTTTGATTTGAGTTTTACTTTATACACATACTAGTTAAAGGAATTAAATCATGTCAAGAAAATTTTGCAAATTGTACTTCTATGTTTTTTTTTTTTAGTCTTGTTAAAAATGCGTCTGAAAAAGTTTGACAAACTTCTAACATTAGAAATAAAAGGCCATAAATTCATAATGTTATAAACAGCATCATGTCATGTGTCTTACATATTTTATGGATGGACATTAAAAAGTTATGTATTCTATATGGTATTCTCTACCAGAATTTTCCTGTGAAACAAAAACCAAAGAGGAAAACCACGCTGCAAATTTGTTTGCGGATGGATAAACGTAATTTTCCAAAACGGCCAAAAATGCAAAATAAAAACTTAAAACTTGCCTAATTAAAAATGCCAAATATAAAAGTAAAAATAAAATAGAAGCAATAATAATGCCAAAATACACATGAGAAAACAAAATAAGAACAAAAATTGTATAGCAAATATTTTCTAAACAAAAGAAAAACCATTTTACCCTGCACACAAGCCACAAAAAAAAAACAACAATAAGATTTGCTTTTCATAGCCAAAACTTACATATAAACAGTGAAAAAGGGAGAAAGAGAGAAAAAGAGAGATGGAGGGAGAGAGAGAGAGAGAACGTAACGAACCGAATCGAACCAAAATGCGAATTCAAATGAAATAGAACTGAATATTTGCGTGCAAGAACTGAGTACAACTCTATTTTTGCCATTTGTTTGTTTGCGGAAATTCATTTTTCTTTTCTGTTTTTTTTTTTTTACCATACGCAATGGAAAATTCTTCTGAATGACGTCATCGATACGCCAAACACATAATAACAATTTAATACGTTCAATTCAATTGTATTCATTTGCTCTAAATTGTTGATTTAACACGTACTCGTAGTCTATTGCTTATTATTATTATTATTCATGAATCAAATTTGATCACACTGAAGAAATCGGAGTTCGTCTTGATGAGTTTTACGAATAAAGTTGAACTCGAAGACGGCAAAGATTACCTTATACATATAAGTCTAAATTTGTTGATTTTTGGTGGTACGATTTGCTGATTCTTTAAAATTTTTGGATGCAAAGTATTCATATAGTCTCTATATACATAAATTATTGACAATGAATGAAAGTTTTTCATTGTCTACAAATTTGAAAGAAGCAAAAAGAGAAAAAGAGAAAAATAACTTTAATTTTTGAATAGACTTTTGTGTTTAATAAACAATATACTAAATTAAGTATAATCCAATTGCAATTGATTATAAAATAAATGTAAAGAAATTGACACAAACAGCTAAGAACGAAGGCAAACTCTATAGCGTATAGAGATACAACTGAGCTATTTATGTCTGACCATCTGACCTTGTATGAACACCTAGATCTTCAAAAATACAAGAGGTACAGTATTCATATTTTGGAGAAACATTCCTTCAATAAGCAAGATTATCATAAGTATTTTATATTTTGTATATCCTGTAATATATTGCGCAATCTTAATGCCCAAATTTGAAAAACATAAAATGCAAATGCGAATGCAAAAATTTCAAATTTTATGCATTTTCTATTCGCGTTTGGCGTTAAGGCATTTGGTCTTTTTAGGCTTTTCCGGCTTTTCTACGGTGGAATACACTTGTGTTGGCCATTGGCAATTGTTATAATATTGGTGGTTGGTGCTAAATTGATATTTATATGCTTGAAAATTGATTTTAAACAGATTTTTTGTATCGGAATTTGTGGCCATAACTAAAGTGCAATTTGAATTGTTTGTTCAATTTATGAAAATGTTCTAGTAGATATTTCAATGGTAATTGAACTAGTCGAAGAACAACTATTTAGCAGTGTTTATATCTCGATTTATACTATATTTTCTCTATTCAGTCTTCTCTTTCTTCCCTTCTTACTATGTATATTTTTCTATATGAGAAGAGAATAGAAGAATAGAGAATTTTAGAGGATATTTGTATTATTCAAGCAACTTGGCTTAATTTATTACTCATAATTTTGGAACATGCACAATTATTTTGTGTGTGTGTGTGTCTATGTTTATTTCTTTTTAAAATTTCTTTTGCTTTTACTTCTAGTGGTTGCACGAATGACGTCACTAAGGCTGGAGCGTTCAAGCGTTACGCGGGGGTGCAAGTCAACTAAAGAAAGAGAGTGAACCAGAAAGAGAAAGAGAGAGAGAGAGAGAGAGAGAGAGAGAGAGAGAGAGAGAGAGAGAGAGAGAGAGAGAGAGAGAGGGAGAAAAAAAAAGAGAGGGAGAGAGAGAAGGAAAGACAAGAAGGTGTATCTGGGGGTATTGC
>JBANCZ010002344.1:0-16157 GCA_037040025.1 Sphaerogastrella javana | reverse complement strand
TCTCTATACTATGCACATGCACAAAGTTATATGCAACATCTAAGTTTAGATTTACACTCAGTTCGATTCATTACAAAGTAATCAGTGGCTGTATCGTGTCCGGTTTGAGTACCATATTCAATTGCACTCAGTTCGTGATGATGTATGGCTTGACCGAATACGATATACGAGTGTTTTCGTTGGTATATTCATGTACATAATTATATTTGTATGCATATATTCACATAAGACATTGGTGATAAACAGCGCGAACATTCACATATACCCAACTGGAAATCCAACTGATAAAATATGTGTATGAATGGAGACTTAAACAATAGCGCTTAAACTATGGAGTGTGGATTAAAGCAAAACAGTTTTCGAGAAGAGGGCGTAGCGTACAGAACATTTAGAATTTACGACAATGAAATAACTGTGTCGAATTTCAAATGGCGAGAATCAAGTATACTCTCCTTCAAACGGATCTGACGTGGCCCACTCAAAGACCAGTAGCAAATGGATTTATCAAATTTGCCACAATATTTGCGATATGTTTGCTAATTATTTGCTACAATTTCTCATCCGATGCCGTCACAAATGTATTTATTCGAACCAATATACTATCATCGCCACAACAGACACCTATAAACTACGGACCGGCAATTATTAACAATGATCATCCCGAATCCCATATGGCAGTGGATCTTATGGGCTCGACGCCCTTTACAAATGCAGCTTCTGGTAAAAAAAAATATGTATACTGTTTGATAAAACTAAAAATCATCGAACAAATCATCAGTAGATTAAAAATAATCTAGCAACTCCGTTGTTATACTGTGGTTGAAATTGAACTCATACATACCCATGTATTTTAAGCTGATTATGTCCCAATATTCAGTACGTTCAAATACTGATACTACTGATAGTTGAACTGATAACTGAACGAAATATCAAAAGCAGTGTTAGGTCCCTTCCTCTCCAATTGATGGAGCCGCATCCACGAAATCAGGGTACGACATCACCGGAGCAGATCGCATCTAGCCAACCATTGGTTCGATCACAAAATACAAAGTAAATTACAGAACAGAAACCAATTATAGGAATATTAATAATAAGCTCCCAAGAAGAGTATACAGTACCGAAAACATATGTGCATGCTTACATGTTCGTATTCATTGAGCACTTCTAGTTGAGTTGATCTAGCTCTGATTTCTGCTATTGAGATCAAGAGACGCCAAATTTCGCACTTTACGACTTTACGTATATCTACATATACCGTTTTCCTTTCCGATTTTCGGCAACCCGTCCCATTGCCTCGCAATTCGATATTCTGTAATTCACATAACATAATAATACATAATACGTAAAATCTTAAAGATAGAATGAGTGCACGGCTGAGACGGCAATGTGTTTTTAAAACATATTCGCAATTTCTATAAGAATGCATACAGTGCTGCCATATTATCCAAATGTTTAATGACTGTTAATTGTAGATAGCAACTCTAGGTGATGGGAAAATCAGAGTTGACTGTAATTGCTTCATTTATTCGTGCAGAATTTAGTTAGGTTAATCATTGGGCTCCAAAAAAACGTAGACACCCGGTTTTTACTCTCTGTAACCGACTATTTGCACAAAAATAGTATGTTTCACATCCCGCTGTCATATATAACAATTTTCTACAACTGAAATACCAATATTTCATGCAAAAGGAAATTCTGTTATATAAAACAAGTCCCAACCTGCGCATTTTAAAAGAAAATAGCATCACAAAGTTTTACAGTTAAGCATATTAATCACTCTCCCGCTCTGTTTTTGTACTTGCTCGTCCGCCCTTCGTTTGCTATCATTAGATTTTCCGGTTCACCGCAATTTTTCTATCCGCTCGACCGCTTATCGGCTCTCACTTCATTACTGCTCGACGGCTCTTATATAATTCCAGATTGACAGCTCTTTTTTCGTTCCCACTGTCGATCTCACATTTGCTGCTAGTTACACAAAGTTATTAGAGTACTATTAGATTATAAAACACAGCGTCTAAGCCTAACCAAAGAGAACAAATTTTATAATAATAATCTTAATTTAAATTAATTTAAATATTTATTAGATAATGCCGACTTGGATTATTATTTAACCGAAGTAAGTGTTAACTTGACATCAACGGAAACTATACCCCAGTTAACTACACCAATAACTACCTCAACCCCGAAACCGCAAACAACCATAGGTAAATAAATTCGTCAATAGATAATTTGTTTTGTTTTGGTTGATATTTTTAATTATTGTTTAAATTTTTTTTTGTTTCAGATCTTGAACATATGCATAATTACTTTGTATACACCTCACAGTGTCGCATGCCCGCAGTGAACCCTTTCACTGAGGATGTTCTTAAGATATTCAAACGGACAGAGTATAAACTGTGCGACACAAAATCTGATATGATATCTGCCATCTACGATAAAGGGCATAAAAACTACATATTGCATATGAATGATGATCATTTAAATTGTTGCTATAAATCGATAATACGCTCTGGAACCGGAAATCATGCAGACGATCAGTACAAGTAAGAAACACAATATTTAATGTAAAATAAATCTAAATGGTTTTAAAAGAAAATTCTTAAATGCGTTCCAGACTGTTGAACTGCACCAAAATTCAGCAGAATTTTGTTGTTCCCCAAGACGTGGATGCAATGCTTACAGAGTGCCGTCGCTCTAGCGATAACAAATTGCTGCAGCAGGACGCCTTTAGCTTTGTGAAACCTAACTTGAACGCATCCTATGATAAGGTTGCAGAAAACCCAACTGAAAGAAAGCCCAGTGTGCTGCTCTGGGGCATAGATTCCCTGTCTCGCATGAACTTTCAACGCACCATGCCACTCATGCATAAGTATTTGCTTGAGCAAAATTGGTTCGAACTACAGGGCTATAATAAGGTAAGTGTATATATAACTATTACTATATATTGTGTATGAATGTGTGTATAAATATTTTAAGATGGGTGACAACACATATCCCAATTTGATGGCTTTACTGTCGGGCTTCAACAGCACTAGAGCGATATCTGTGTGTCACCCAAAGTCAGTGGGTGGTTTGGATGCTTGCCCCATTGTGTGGGATGATTATAAGAAACATGGATATACTACAGCATATGCCGAAGATTGGTTTAGATTTGCAACATTTAATTACAATAAGAAAGGATTCAACCATACTCCAACAGACTACTATGCGCGTCCTTTTATGGTGGCCATTGACAAAGAGCTGAAAAAAGTCTTCAAGTCAGGCATACCCTACTGCGTGGGACGTCGCCACTATGCGGAGTATGTCTATGATGCCGCAGTGCAGCTCTCTCAGGTCTATCAAAATCGGTCAACCTTTGGTATGTTCTGGACAAATTCATTTAGTCACAATAGCTATGCTCTACCTTCCTCAATGGACTCGAAAATGTTGCAATACATGCGCACATTAAATGAAAGTGGAACTTTTGATAATACTATAATGCTATTCTTTAGCGATCATGGCATGCGATTTGGTGATCTACGTAGATTGAGCAACGGATATTTGGAAGAACGTATGCCCATTATGTATATATGGCTGCCGATGTGGTTTAGACAAAAGTATCCCCTATTTGCAAGTAATTTACACATTAATAGGAATCGTTTAACTTCCCCATACGATATCTATGCAACTTTGAAGCATATTCTGGAACTGGAATCCCTACAGAATAATCTACCCATTCCCGAAGGTTGCCCAAAGTGTCATAGTGTCTTTTATGAAGTCGCAGAGTCAAGAAATTGCTTAGAAGCCGGAATTGCCGATCATTGGTGTACCTGTAATATTTTTGAAAGCAATACTCCAGATGCTAAACTAGTCAAAAAAATAGCGCAACAAGTTATAGATGCCACAAATAATTACCTTGCAGCTAATAATTTAAGTAGTAAATGTGAAACTCTAAAACTGGCAGAGATTCAGTCGGCAAGAAAAAAAAATGGTATGGAATTGAAGGAATACGAATCGTACCTTATTAGGTATTCTGCCAAACCCAAAGAGGCTTTGTTTGAGGCGTCTATCAATTGGAACACTAAATCTCAAAGTATTGAAATTAATGTTCCAGATATAAGTCGAATCGATACATACAAAGATGTATCTAAGTGTATCGATGATAGTATAGCTAAAAAGTATTGCATCTGTCCCGCAAGTTCTTCCAAATTAATAAAAAAGAAAAAGAGTTGATCATAAGTTATCCAGATATATGTAAAATAATATATTATAATAGATATTTCTCAATATAGGGTCTAGCAAACCAAATATCTACAAACCGCTAAACCATTCCGGGTGTGATTCTACGTAACGCCCAGAATACGCATTTACAATGCTCATCGAGGGCAATATCGATAGTAGAAAGTCGAAGTTCTTAAGCCGCCTTCAAAAATACAAGAGCGACACCCGCATGATTGAAGAACTCGTAGAATGTGGTGCAACGTGAACGGAATTAATCTGCTTGAGAAATGTGCAGCGACCCCAAGAACGGGGCTACTTAAAGCTAAAGGTCTTTTTTATAAATGCTCATATAAAACGAATTGATATAGCAGTCGATTTATATTTTTAGTTGAGTGTCTATAAAATGGTACCACTGCATTTTTATAAGATTTGAAAATAATGATCATAATGATTTTATTTTATATAAATTCGAATCGGTCAAATAATTTGCTTATCTATCAAAACTTGACGGCATAAATCTAAGTGAATCTATAAATCTAAGTTCCATAAATTAATTTTTTCTCATTAAAACTTTCTTTGAAATAGATACAAAAGCTTCTTTATTTAACGGTATTATATTAACCTTCAATTTTGTTTGATTAATTTGGTTTTGTTTGCACCCCTTAGGGTGCGGTTAAACTCCCGCCGCTCTAGGGGTGCGGTTTGCGACTTATAGGTTTGACCTTGGCCTGCGGTTTGCGGGTTTGGTTTGGTAAAACACCCCCATTTACAGGTTCCCCAATCAGTCAGGTGTCGCTCTCATATTTTTTAAGCGGTTCAATAACGTTGCCGATATTACCCTTAATGAACACTGTAAATGATTTCTTGTCCTGAGCGCACTATCATCCAATTTTAACACAAACTGTTGCTGCTTTGTGCATTAGTTTGGTTAGACTCTGATGATATTAGTTCGATCACGGTGAAGGACATTACAGTTTTAAATTGATTCATGATTTATACGGGGTGTGTTAATAAAGTAGTGGGACTTGCAACATCGCTACCGATTGCACACCTCGAAAAGCTCTAGATTTTTCCCAGTTATATGGTTTTGGAGTTGAGGTGTGATTAAAATTTGGTTTGGCTTGCTAGAACATTTATATCTCCTCTACTTATAGTTTATGATAAATAATTTAGTTAATAAGTAAATATACAAACACAATGTTGATTTTAAGTTCTAATATGTATTTAAACGATGTATGGTTAAATACGCTTGTATTAAACATACCTAAGTTATAATATTATCATTTAGTACAAATGTGTAATAAATTTAAAAAATGTAAAATATTTTCTGTATGAAATTGTAAAAATAACAAAAGAATGTAATATAAAGGTATTTGCCATATTAATTAGAATGCATATTTAATTTATTGTCAGAAACTGTATACCGTTTGAATTGCCTTTATACCGAAGCAATATTTTCAACATTAAATAGAACACATTACGGTAACACCTTATTAGGGCTTTTGCAGGAATTATGACCATGTTTTGCTATATCTCACCTGTGTCTGAGCCTCCACACTCCGTTAAAAGAATATTAATTTTGAGACAATGGGCGGTAATGCCTAAATTCGGTTTATTCTTACTTAGGAATTAATCGAAGTTCAGTTAGTGTACAGCAATCATTACCTTCTGAATACCTCGAAATGTCGAATGACGGTGGTGAATCCGTTTACACGTGATGTATCAGACATGACCCTAGACGATCTACGACACCAACAAGACTCTTGTAACTATAAAGTATAATGTCAAGCAACAACAATATACATTCCATATGGAGGATGAGAATATTACCTATTGCTATAAGCCGATTCTACGACACGGATCTGGCACACAGGCCGACAGTCAATACACGTAAGAGTGCTACAAGAAATTTAGTTCTTCGAGTATAATATTAAAGTTTTATCTATTTATAGATTGATGCCCTGTGCCACATACGATATCTATGCATCTCTAAATCATATTCTGGAATTAAAGAGTCATAGTTACCCATTACCCAAATTTGTCCAGCTTGTCATAGCGAGTTTTACGAGGGCGCAGAGACGAGGAATTACCATGTAGCCTGGATTGCTGATTATTGGTGTGCTTGCCAGGATACTGAGAATAAGTCAAAGACTGATCCTCGGGCTAAGGCGTTGGCAACGAAGTTTGTTGAGGCCACAAACGCCTATTTGGCTAGTAAAAAATTAACCAGAATATTTCACAAATTAAAGCTAATTAATGTTAAGCCGATGCGGCGTACAATAAAGGCCCGGACTATTAAATCCGACACATATCTGCTGAGATATATAACAAATCCATTTCAGATACTGTTTGAGGCCTCGGCTAAATGGAACAAAAAAAAAACCAGTACATATCTGTTTCGGTGCCGGAAATCAGTCGACTGACCATGTACAACCAAGTGTCGCAGTGCGTAAAGGATACGGTAGTCAAGAAGTTTTGCATCTGCGTCAACTAAATAATTGGCTCGATCAACCCCAGCAATAATTACCGCAATGCTGCATTCGCACAATGTCATAGGAACACAGCAGTGGAAACTGAACTGGATGCATCTGCGGCCTGTAAATGTATCTAAATCTGTTGTCTCAGTATCAGTTGTATCTGCTTTGTCCTGATCTATCACAAGTGACGATCTCAACGTAGAGCATCCATTTCCACAACTAATTGGAAAACGTTTATTGATCTCGAAGCAGAACTTACTTTGACTATTGTCAGAGCTAATTACGTTAATATCATCGATAAGGCCACAAATGGTTTAATAATATATTCAGTAATATGAATGACTCTTTGGTATGGCAACTGTTTCTAAATGTTACTCCTCAAGCATAATCCAAGTTTTATGCACCAAAAGCGAGTGCACTTTACTATACTGTTTATAACCATATGTATATATAATACATCAAGCTTAACATATTCGTTTTCGTTTTACTATAATAATGTAATTGATACTCTTTTTTGCGCTTGAGTTGAAGCACGTTTCACATATGCAATTGTTGTGAAAACACATTTACGAATCAATCAAAACATATTAAAATTTGAGACTCAACTTGTATTCCCATCGAAAATGGCGCAGCAGATATGAAGGGTCGTCGGGCGGCAGTACCATCAGCAACAACCGACAACAAACCACATCTAAATCGACAAAACACTAAACGGTAGCGTTTACAAATGCAGATGCAGATACAGAGATACAGATACTCTGACAAACAGATACATGAATACAGATACATGGCTGAAGTAGCTGTAGCTACTCGAGGGCCGGTTCGTTGTGTCAACTTCAATTACTTTCGCTGCCTAATCACGGTCTGATAAGGGTAATAAACTACCAGTACGTAGTACAATGGCCTACCTGGCAGGCCTTTGGGTTGTGGCTGTGGCCAGAGTTTTGGGCACCGCCTATTAAACGCCTCGTTGCATTTAAATGAGTTTCGTATCTGCCGAACGGTGCTCATTGGGAGTCAGTCTGTAGGAAAGGGACAGCCATAGGTCGTGCTGGCACACAAAATGGCTGCTGCGGCTGAGCAGTGAACGGCCTTAAATAGCCAAGGATGCGCCGGGCACTGAGACAGTAGCACTTAGCTCAGACACGCACAAGGATCGTACAGCATGAGCGACTTTAGCATCGACTATATACTAAATCGTGCCGGCGATAGATATATCGGAACCAATGCCTCCGTTGGCATTCTGCAACGACTACGTGTTAATGTGCCCCTACAGCATCCGTATCATCCGTATGCGCATCCGGCAATCAAGGAGTCGTTGTCATCGTCGCCGCCACCTCTGGAGGATGGCCAATTGCCCATGTACGATTGGCTGCAATACACGCGCTATCATCCGCCCAAGCTGCCACGCGCACTGCGCCAGGGACCCAGCAAACGAACACCAGGGCGTCTTCCTAGAATTCCGTTTACACCCGCACAATTACAAGCGCTGGAAAGCGCCTACAAGGACTCCAACTACTTGAGCGCCGAGGATGCAAATAAACTGGCCGACACACTGGAATTGACCAATACCCGAGTAAAGATCTGGTTTCAAAATCGAAGAGCTCGCGAGCGGCGCGAGAAACGTGAAAAAGACGAAAGCTGTGATTCCACCTTCTCATCGAATGCATCAAGTCCGGAACCGGAAATGCTTGTAGTTGTTTAAGAGGCTGTTAGCCCCCTTATTAATTGTGTACATTATAAAATTAACAAAAATAAGAAACAAGAACAATAATTAGACATAAGTAGAAGTTTTATTGAAATAAAAGAAAACGTATTACATAAGCACATCTATTAAAAACAGTGTTCCGATAAATTGTAATCTTGGGAAAACTTTCTTGTTTGTTATAATATTGAATGTTTATAACACTTAATAGTTTTATCATGTTAACTATAATAATATAATATTTACTAAATCAATCTTAGTATAACTATTGATCAGGTTATACTTAGTGTTACATTAGTTAATTAGTAACGTATTGTTAATACAAATAAACGATCAATATGAGTAAAATATATGTTTTTATTTATGATTATTATTAAGCATTTGTAGCCTCATCGTATCACTAATCACTATGTATCCTGTCAGTTGTCAATACACGTAAGTACCAAGCGGAGTAGAGGGAAGATCCTACGTTATCCGACTACTGCCGTTCAAAATGCCTATCAAACTGCTCAAACTATATGCATTTATTAAATAGTTAATAAATATTTCTAAAATTTCTTCTTCTAAAGAATTGTATTAGACATTTAATAGTATTATGTGTTTCTTAAACCATCGATATTTTGTAAAAATTATTATTATTTATCCAATTTTTTTAGTATATACTATACAGTACCGGTACTGGGTTAATAAAACACCCATTTTCCATTTAATCATCCAAATTTATTTTGTCGCCTTCAAAGTAGTCCCCATTTGAGACATTACATGTACCATATGCCAGCGTTTCTGTCAGTCTTCGAAACATTTTTTGAAGACGTTTTCCGGGATAGCCTTCAACTCCAGAATTGTCGAATTTTGCTTGATATCTGCTAAAGTGGGTCTGCAACTTGAGTCGAGAAAAACAAAAAGAAGTCGGATGGGGCAAAATCTGGCGTATACGGAGCTTTTTCGATGGTATTAATGGAGTTTTGACCTTGTATTTGTCCACAATGGTAGCTCGTTGCGACGGCACGATGTAGCGAAAAATCTACCAGATGTTTGCCCACAATTCCGGTCATTTATTTGCCAATTCTTTCACGAAAGCGCCGAAGTACGATCAAGTAAAACTCCTTATTGATCGTCTGTCCCTGTGTCATGAACTCATGATGCACTAGACAAAAATAGAACAATTACTATCATGTCTAAAGTTTGTAAAGCATAAAATATGAAATTAAAATTTGAAACATAAATAGTATGGTTATGAAAAATATATTATTGTAATAATAATTACCCATATATTTGATTATTCAAAAAATATATTCTGAAAATGGTTGCTTATGCATATGAACAACTTCCCTAAGGCAAATGTTAGACAAAATAAAATTGAAATGTGATATTTTATAAGGGAAGTCTAAGTTTTCACTTGATTAAATGTATTCCCACATATATGCAAAGTATCTTATGTGTATACACCACTAAAATATTATGACCTAAAATCATTATATACTCTGGGAAATTTATATACAAAAACAAAAACAAAACACAAAAAAAAGAAACATCAATGAAAATGTAGCAATTCGCGTGCCGTGAAAAACAGCAAACAATGCCGATGAGTGAAGGCGAGACGCATCCTAAGCGGATTTCGCAATTGTTGCTGTTTTCATGGTCAAGTATAATTTGTTTTTCCGGCTGTTTTTCTTTGCATATAACCCAAATATCATATTACAAAGAGGCAATGCCGTACAAAGTCTACGTTTCACATACGATACACATGCAAAAGATGATTATGATTTTACCATTGCGGCAATGTCTGACAAATGAGTTTACGCAAATCCTGGTGATGGCTATAAGTAATCCTCGACTAATCCGATCATATAACTGCCCAGGAACGAAACCAAGACGAACAAAAGAGAAAATGAAAACCGCGTTATGTTTAAAAATAAAAAGACATCCAAACGGAAGGAAATAGTTTATAAAGGGAAACGTTTTTTTTTTTTTGTTTAATTTGGGTAAATGCTTGTATATTTATATGTAAATTTTAGATTCAAGAATAAATGTAAATAGTGTTATTCAATTAATAATTAATAATATTTCTGTAAAGTAAGTTATACCTTGTATAAGTATTAAAACGACCCAGTAAACATTCAACCTTCCAGTCTTGTGTTTCGCTTATTCCTTAGCTCAGAATATGTCCCATATAGTACAATGTTGAGATCGCACTCATTAGTTGAGGATAATTCGTGTAAATTTGTGAAATCGGCTTATGATTTGTGTTAAATGAACGAATGTTTATGTTACTAATCTAGTCCTGTTTGACAAACAATGCGGCAATATTTATTCTAATGGCGTAGAATAACACAGCCATGCGCCGCTTCGGCCTGTAAATGTACTCTCGGGTTTGTTTGCCCAAAGACAATGTCCGGGCAAACGCACAACCACGCGCACGCACATAATGCCAAAATGGGTCAATTCGAACGCGACAGACTGCGTCTGGTTGGATTAGCCTAATACCTATTTTTACGTAGATTGAGGTAAGTGTAGAATGTCGCTTAATGTGGCGTCACTCGGACTGGTAGTCGTTACCGAGCGAATTTTTACATTGATAATGAAATTTGTATTTAAGAAACGTTTTAAAACATCGTTCGATTCAGTGTGTAGATCAACGAAACTTGTTGTCACGTTTCTAATACATCGTAATAATATTTTAAAATAAGTATAAAAAAAGTGTTGCCATTTTAAAAAAATGTTTGCGCGCGTACTCTTTGAAATATCTGGTAGCTCTGTTACAACATCCAGGGATGATTTGAGTCAAAAAGCGCCACATAGCGGAATTTCTCTGCATTGAAGATACACAATGTATCGACAACAACCCTGATTTCTTTCTTTTCGATAGATCCGCATAAAAGTGACAAGGTAAGCAAAATTTTTGCTAAATAAATTAATATTTTAAAGGTTTTATTAACAAAATATGTGCTAAATATATTGCCAAACGTGTAAGAAATGTGTTGTGCATAGAATGGCAAAAGTTGCATCGCAGTTCGCCATGAATATAATGTCGCATTGTGCTACACGTGTTCTCGCATCACTACTACGGCATTCGCAGTGTGTGAACGTCAATTAATCATGAATTATTTGGTTACAGGGCACAACAATATGCAGCTTTTCGTACGTGGCTTGGAAACAATTCAGGCTTTGGAGGTGTCCGAGGATGCCACCATTGCTGGTGTTAAGGTAAGTAGTTGTGATTGCTATCACGACAACAAGAGCTTCCCCCTAACCTCATTTTGTTGTTTCTTGTTTTCCCTCTCAGAATCAACTGGCTCAGCTCCATGGCTTCGCCGCTGAGGAGTTCAACCTGAACTGCGAGGGTGCTACCCTGACCAATGAGACCCCTGTGACCGCATTGAGCTCATTCGAGCTGGATATTACCATTCCCATGATTGGTGGTAAAGTGCACGGCTCTTTGGCGCGTGCCGGTAAGGTCAAGGGCCAGACACCTAAGGTTGAGAAACAGGAGAAGAAGAAGAAGAAGACCGGTCGTGCTAAGCGCAGGATCCAGTACAACCGCCGCTTCGTCAACATTGTCCAAGGCTTCGGCCGTCGCCGTGGCCCCAACGCCAACTCAACGTAAAGTGGATCAGTTTCGGAGATATACGGATGAACAGAAGCTGAGCTAAATATTTTATTGCAAAATAATGTTCATACAATAGTAATTTTCAACAATTAAACACAACGTATTTTACACACGTCAAGTTGTAATCCGACGCGTCTCGTGTGTTTCTCAATTGGCAAATGTAATGTTCTTGCGCTCTCGATTGACCACAACCAAGCGATGATACCAGAACTCAATGCAGGTGACCAGTAGTGAAGCAGCTATGCCAAATAGCAGCACCATAAAACAGCCTTGCATATCATCCATATTCACCTTATGATTTGTTATCTGACGCTGCACATTCTTCACATTGCACTTGTCCATGGAGGGCAAGTTGATCTTGTGCCAACGTTCAATGAAACCAGTGCGGAACATACGATCTATGTGCTGATTTATAAGATGTAAATAGGCACTACCCGTTGGTACAATCAAACCAATTTGCTCATCTACAAAATCTTCTTTGCCTAGGGCAAATCTGCACTCCTTGTCCTGCTCGAAGTGCTGCTGTACGATAAGCTGTAAATTAATGCGCCAGTCTATGTTGATACGTTCACCATTCTTTACGGCCGCAATGTTCTCGCCCTCCGCGTTGTTATATATCGATGCGCGTTCAATAAAACGATGGAATTCTGTACGGGTTGTGGTCTCTGAGTACTTTTCAAAGAATGTGCCGTTGCGTAGGCCATACTGCTTGATTTCCTTGTGACCAAATAGTTGTGTGAGGTAATCTATGCCTGGCTGGAACTTTGGGAACGTGAGAAAAGCCACAAGATTGCCGCAGTACGTCGTAACCAGCACAATGACCACGAGCCACCAAAATCCCACTACCATTCGCCCACTGTCCGCACGAGGCAGATACATGCCACCTATAAACATTTACAAATATGTTGTAAACTTTATAAAAGTGTTAAGGGCTCTCACCTTGTTGCAGCAATGCACCGTAGATATACCAGAAGCAGTTTTTCACTGTGGAGAGGCCCTTGATTTGCAGCTCCTGCAGCGGCACCAGACGATTTACAGCGTACAGCATTGGTGCGGTCAATAGGACAATTCCTGCCAGACAACCCCAAGTTTCGAGTGTGAACGGAGCAGTAAACAGATATATACGACTAACCTCATCCGGCTGTCGCAGGATGAACGTGTACTTCTGAATGCTTATGGGCTGTGTGTAGTTGAAAGGCTTCTTGTGCGCCTCATCCACGGTGGCTGCTACAGCGGCCATAAAGTAATCATTATTCTGGACCAGTTCTACCACTCGATAGGGAATGCGATATGTCATGGATCCCATTAATTCATCCTGGCCAAGTTGCATTTGTTAAGTTTGTATTGTATTAGGATGTCGTGTTCTACTCACGCTGTCATTTTGGTTCTGGCTGATGGTGTTATCGTACTCCGGAGAGTTAGCCACGTGGAGTTGATAGCTAAAGTTTAATGCTCGGCTTAGTTCTTTGATTATTTCCATGACAATACCACTATGTTCGACAATTACGCCACGACTATCTTTGGTAATAATTTGCCATGGCGGATTCTACGAGATATTTGAACCAATATATATTTAAATTATATTCCTGGTTCAAAGACTCACATGCACTGTCACAATATCCATTGTGATGTTTCGAAAGTGATGCTCAATGTGCGGAAAGGTCAACTCCTGACATACAAAACCCAGAAGTGGACTCCAGTAGCCAATATTGATAAATTCAAAATTTCGGTTTTTGGCATCACGAGTAGGGGCTATGGTCGAATGGATTTGGTAAAATTAAACTATATGGCTGCTAGTAGACTTACCCGTGCGATATTTTCGATTCTCTTGACTCTTGCCCCAGGTGATGGCCGTTTCGAAGCGCCAGCGGGCGCAGCTGGCGCATTTACTGTTGGCTTTGAGATAATCCTAGCGCGTAACGAAAATCCTCAGACATGTCATAAATAAAGTAAGTTATTATTTACCTTCATATATTCTAGCATTTCATCCTGTTTTTCCTGTTTGGTGAAACGTATAGATTCCCATTCCTCATCAGATATTTTACCGTATATGGATTGTTCTTCGAGTATCATGCGGGACAGTGAGGTAACCAGTGCCATGGATATCTCAGATATGGTGCAGTTCAGAGTATCAACACAACTATCCACAGTCTCGTTTAGAGCAAATGCTATATTAGCGCCCTCATCCAGATTTATAGTTACCGTATTGGGATCGAAGTCACGACGAACATCATCGAGCACAAAGAACATCCATTGATTGTTCACATGGAACATGCTCAAGGTCTCGGCTATCTCAATGATGTCCTCGTGGAACTGCGATATGACCAGGAACTGCTGACGCTTCAACTCATGTTTTATAGGTGCAAACTGGGCCAGGGCTTGGCGTAGGGCCGTACGTTTTTGGTGGCCACGCAGTGATTCATCAATCTTGTAGAGAATCACCGAAATGGGTGGTATATGATTCGTGGTGCTCTCGTGCACAATGGACTTTACCAGCATGGGATTATTCTCCACTAAATGTGATAAAGATGTAATGGCTTAGCTTGAGTTTTAGTTGTTTGAAATGCTTACATATGGAATTGTCCACAAAGCAGACCACTGCTTTCCATTTCCATATGCCCTGCACCTTGGCATCTAGCACAATCTGTGGAAACTCATCTCCATGATCCACCATTGGCACCTTAAAAAAGGAGATACTGCCTATATCTTGTCTAGTATGCTATATATTCTTACCATTAGCGCACGATTGATTGGCAAACGTGGACAATCTGAGTCTGTGATCGCAATCAGCAGCACCGATGTTTTTTGTGTGGTTTTATAAAAGTTCCAGGTGTTCTCACAATCCGCTACCGTTATGGCAGCCAGAAAATCTGTTAATGGTCGCTGTAAGTCTGGCTCAAGTACTATTTCAATGGAGTATTACCCTTTTTGATCTTTATGGAATTCCAGGTGAAATAGCGAACATTAATGCCGCCGTTCTTCATATTCTCTCGTATGGTATCACTTAATATCTTCTCGAAGTGCGCCATAATATTCTGTCTGTGCGTGGCCATGTACTCGTAATCCACAACCACAGCTACAAGTTGTCAAATGAGCAATTCTTAGAAATCCAAATAGATTAGAGATAGAGATTAGAGCTCACCAAGAGATGCATTGGCACTGAGAAACGAGGAGAAGTCATTGCCCATTACGAGCACCGGAGTGTAGAACTGTAGTCCACATATGAAGGACACAAGCGCTGATGTCGATAACCTCATGATGTCCGACTTAACAAAACCCAACTGAAAAGTGAAAGCTATCCGAACCCACGAAGTTGACTTCCTAGCTGACCAAAAGACCAATTATAACAGAAATTGAGGCGCATGGAATCGCATGGCACATGAATGATTTAAGAATCGATGGAAAACCATGCTATGCTCCCCATCTGATTGACAGTTTGCGGTTAGGCATCGACAACCATTCACATCGATAAACCACCACCACATTCGAATTCCACCCATTCACAACACATATTGCTGTCTGGAGGAAATGTCAGTTATGTCAGCAAATCGCTGCAGGTGTTCACTCAAGGATGCCCCAAAAGAAATGATTGTGTTAACAGTGTTAACTTTGTTTATTTAATTATATTATAATTATATATATTATATGAAATATGTTATATGAAATTGTTGAAAATTGCATGTTAGGTAAGGTAATACATTTTACAATCTTAAAGCCTACGCAAGGAATTAAACAAAATAAGTTACTATTCGCTTAGGTTTAAGGTTAATAGCTAATTCCTATTTTACTTAGTTCTATGAGCAATGACTAGAGCGTTGTTTCGTATTCTTGGTTTGACGTGGAAGTTTATTGACTAAGGATCTCACTTAGTTGTGTACATATTGTATTTGTATATATAAGAATGTATCTAGAATTTAGCTACGCTTACACTAAAGTACAATTCCCAAAAATGCCTGTTCCATAATATATATATATATTTATTTATATTTATATATATTTATATATATATATATGTATTTATAAATGCATACGATTTTGATTGTAATCCCATATATGTGTTGTATTGTATTTCTAACTGTAGTAATGCTATTAAGAAGGTTAGTTTTCGGTGTATATATAGGTATAAATATATATATATATATATATACATATATATATATCTAGA
>JBANCZ010002343.1:0-16164 GCA_037040025.1 Sphaerogastrella javana | reverse complement strand
CATATATACACACGCAGAATGAAAAGAAAGGCTTTCACATATGTACATATGAAAAGTGCTGAGCCACTGAGCTGATGAAAGAAGGACAAAGAGAGCACATACACAAACACAGTAGATTTGTGCTACATCATCTCAGAGTCAGAATCAGAGAGAGAGAGAGAGAGAGAGAGAGAGAGAGAGAGAGAGAGAGAGGGGTCGGTCGTAGGTCAGGAACTTTGTGCGCTTTTTGCATATGCGGAAAATTTTTGGATTTATGCCGTAAAATGCATAAATAACTGTTAATATTTAATATTGTTAACTTGTAAATTTTAAATGAAATATGTGTGGAGCAGCCATGTGCAAGAGCGAGCGATGCTGACGACCATGACGACAACTGAGAATTGCTGCAGCTCCTCCACCTGCTCCTGCGGTTGTTTTTGGCCAGCAAACGACTTGTCGTCATTGCAATGACCAAACTTCTACCCTCTAACCCCATCAACCCCATCAACCATGCTGCAGAGCTACCATTTTGCACAGGCTGTGGCCCTACACATGAATTATGCAGTTTTTAACAAAAATTCTATATGGTTGACTGAGTCTGGACAGGACAGGACATATACAGATGCAGGCAGCGCAAGGATAAAGTTGTATATATTTTATTTCATTTCATTTTACTTTTGTGCGTTTTACAACACACATGCACACACACGCACACACACAACAAATGCATGGCGCGAGTTGTGGAATTAGTTAACGACATTTACACAGCTTTTGTTTCATATTTCGCATGAAATACAAATGAAATTTCATCAACAGCAACATCATCACAATCATTATCATCATAATCATCATCATCACAACCGTTACCATCATTATCATCATGATCACAACCATTACAATCATCAACAACTGCAGCAACATCATCAAAGTTAGCAAAGCTGCTCTGCTGCAATTAAATATGTTCTTGCATGTGTTCCAAGAGTTTTGCATAATTAAAATAAGCAATAAAAGTTAGAAATTGCACTAGTCGAGCTTAACAAAATGTAAATTTTGTTATTAGAAGTAACAATAACACCTCTAGACACCGTTACTAAGCTCATATTGACCTAAAACTAGTAAAAACGAAAATAATCTAAATCAACTTACAAAACTTACATTAAATTTCAAGTTGATTATCATAAAAATAAATTTAATAATAATAATAAAACAATCAGCACATACTCCTAGTATACCCTATGAATCTAAAGCTATGTGTACAGAGTATTAGAAAACATTAAAAAAATTGATTCTTGAGCGCGTAAGAACTTAAGTGCATTTCAATTACAAAAATTGCAGCAACTGCAATTGCATTTCCCATTGCATAAATCATGAGACTATAACACCTAAATAGACACACACACACACACAGTCGCACACATTCACACACACTCACACACACTCCTACACACACATGCATACACATACACACAGGAACACACACACAAACCTCACACACACACAGAGAGAGCCGCATATGGCAAAGCCGTTCAATTTGGAACGTGTTATGCGAAACAAACTAAGCGCAAAACGCAAATACACTGCAAAAAAAAAATGCACAGAGAGAGAAAGAACAGAAGAGAGTGGAGAGTGAGAGAGAAATGTACACGCACACACACACATAAACTTTCACGTACTCTAAACACACACACATCAAACTAAAACTCGCTGAATTTCTAAATTTTTTTCCAAGCTGCAAATTCAGTTTTCGTTTGGCCTGCAACAACAACAGCAACAGCAGCAACAACTACAGCAATACAACAATAACAACAACAACAACAACAACAATACAAACAACAACCACAACTACAACATATAACATACAACAATCACATACAGCGGGCTAGTGCCTAGGCAAAATTTAAAACTTATAAGCACGCCAACTCGCCGTCAGGTTGCATGGCCGCCGACTGTTGACTGCTGAGACGAACGCACGGCTCTACGCCCAGTTACGCCCACCAGCAGCAGCAGCAACAACAACAGCAACGCGAGCAACAGCAGCAACAACAACAGCAACAGCAGAAACAGCAGCAGTAGCTCTAACGTTCGTTCAGTAGCCCAAAAAGCCATAAAGTTTTTATTTATTTGCATTTGCTCACGTGTGCATGTTTAATTAAATTTGAAGCGCCAGAGCAGTGAGCCGACCAACCCACCGAACCACCAACCCACCAACCCACCGCACGCCTCCATTCTACACTTTGTGCATATACATATATATATAAATATACATTTTTTTCTTTTGTCGGCCGCTAAAAACACAAAATATACATGCGAACTGTGGCACCTCCACCTGCCATCCCTGCCACCTGCCTCTTGCCACATGATGTCTGCCGCTTGACGCTAGCTAGCCACGAATGTAAAGAAAGAAATAAACTAAAAAAAAAAAAAAAAGTTATGTCTAACGGCGTGTGGAGCAGCTGAACTGGCATATGATGCAGTTTACGTAACGAAAATTGAGTTGGACATGAACAAATTGCGGTTAGTTTCGTGGATTTGTTGTTGTTTTCTATTTTTGTTCATTTTTTCGGTTTGGAGTTTTTGGTTTGTGCATATGCATTGGCATGTTGCAGCAGCAGTAGCAGCAGCAACATCAGCAGCAGCAGCAACTGGGAAAGCTACATGCAAATTGGAGCGTGACATGCATTTCGACAGCTTTTGAAATGCAAAAAAGACCGATTGCTATAGCTGCTGCTAACTATAGTCGCTGTTGCTAACTATAGTCGCTGTTGCTAACTATGGTCATATATCTTAAAGATATGCTTTAAAGCATGCGAACAGTGTGATTTATCTTCGCAGCGCTGAAATGTAGGCAACAGTTTATAATTTTTATTTTGACAAATGGCAAGCGGAGGATGTTAGCTCAAAATGCGTTAATTAAATTTTGTCTAACTGCCTGAATGCGTAGACAAGCCCAGAGGGAACGCACACACAGACACACACAGAAACATATACACACACATATACCCACACATATACACATATACGCACACATACGCCCGTACATGTCGCATTAGGTTTAGCCTACTTCTAAGCGCTGACATCTTGTTTCGCCAGCAGCTCATCAAATTTGCAGCTTGTTTCAAGCATTTTGCCAGCTGCTTGAATATGCACACACACATTACATTCTCTGTATATATATATGTGTGTGTGTGTGTGTTGTCAGAGCACAGTGCGTGCATGTTTATCTTGGAAAATATTCCGTGTAGAATTTATGCGCCTCATTAGTTGGTCCAGCCCATGGAATTGCTCACATCTCTTTTTCTCCCTCTCTCTCTCTCTCTATACATATAAACCTATCTTTCTCTCTCGCTGTCTCTTGTTGGCTCAGTCACAGCATCATCATTAGTCACAAGTATCGGGTCATAGGTCGACTCTATGCCTAAAAATATGCCAAGCATTTGACTAAACTCGCGCTCGCGCGCTTTCCTCGTCGTCTTCTTCATATTAAATCGTTTCAACGATGTTTGACATATTTGCACAGTTTTCACCGTTTGTCGCCTCGTCACGTGTTACGCTTTCACTCAACGTACAAAAACAACAGCAACAAAACAAAAAAAAAACGGGGAACAACATAAACATATGCAAAGATTTTTCATATTTCCCGTTACATTTTTCACGGCACTGAAAGGGTTGAAGTGTCTGAATAACAAAAAACGAAAAAACAAAAATAAAAAAAACGCAAAAAAAGCAAAAAGCAGCGAAAAATTTAAGTAAAAGTGCGCCAAGATGATGTGGGCGCATCAAAGTGGGCGGTGCCACATACTCGCATTGATTTTTTTCTGGCTGTGTTTATTTTGCTTTATTTTTATTTTTGCTTTTGCTTTTTTGCATGCGGACTATTTGCAAACGTCGGCGTCGCAGTCGGCGTCGCAGTCCCAGTCGCAGTTGACGTCGTCATCGTTGCTGCTGCGCTCATTCATTTCATTTCTCGTCTTGCGTTTTATTTTATGCTCTGCTTTTCATTTTTATGAGTGTGTGTGAGTGTATGTGAGTGTGAGTGATTCTGCCTGACTGCTTGGTCTGCTCTGTTCTGCTTTTGCTCAGCTTCGGCTCCGGCTCTGGCTAAGGCTCAGAGCTCAGGCTCAGTCTCAGCGTCAGAGCTCAGCATCAGCTACGCGATGCTCTGCCTCTGCCTCTGTCTCTGCCTTTTGCTCTGCCTTTGCCTCTGCTTTGCCTGTGCCTACTTTTTATGTGTTTTTATTTATTTGCACCGCTTTGCAATTTCAAAAAGTGTTCGCGTGTAGCCCCAGACTAAAGGGGGCTTTAGCTTAGCCGCTGCTGCTTCATTCCACCGCGCGTCCAGAGTGTTTCAGCTTGTGCTTGGCCTGCTCTGTAGTCTGTATATATATATATATATATAAAGAGGACGTCGTTCTATTTCGTGTTGCGCTGTGTCTTGCGTGTTTCAGTGCCTTATATTGCAAAGCGAGCATAATAAATATTTGACGCTTCATAAATCTTTAAAGAGTTGCCCAAAAAAGAAGGCTAAGCAGAGGCAACAGCCTCCGCATTTACAACATCTACATCTACATCTACATCTACAGCTACATCTATATCTAGATCGTCTACCTTCAATGCAAACTCCTTGTATACCTTGCGCCATTTGGCCTCTTATTTCGAGAAGTTTTGGCTGGCGTCGCTTAATGGATTTGCTACATTTCACCGCTCCACGTTTATGCTAATGACTTGGCCAGGCTATGAGTGGGGGAGGACAGGCTGATTCTCGCCTGCAATCGGAAGCCACAGCGTAAATTTGACAACCGGCATTGGCATAGAGTGAGAAAAAACACTAGAGTAGCTAGAGCATAGACACCATAGACCATACACCATAGACGGCACTGTACAGTAGTGGCCACTTGGGAAACCCTTGCCAAATTGCATGGCCAACAGCTGCGGCAGCGGCATCTTCTACACTCGAAAATCTTTGGCACACTTTTCACTTGCACTTGGGCATCGGTGCTGCCGCGCTGCTACTTGATTTCCCCAATGATTTGCATTAACATTTTCGGCTTTACGCACATTGGCCTGCCACACCCACCAACGATTGCCGCCCTCCAACACACACACACACAAAGAGAGAATCTACTCAACTCATCTCATCTAACCTTAACACATTTTCCCAGCAATTTAAAAGCCACACACGAACGAATCCAAGCGGTCGGTTTTAGCCACAGACACAGAGATAGTGAGAGAGGGAGCGAGATAGATAGAGAGAGATAGTGATAGTGGTAGAGAGAGATAGCCATAGGAAGAGAACGAGCGGGTAGTTGAAACTATAGACAATGAGCCCAACCGATCCGACCATAAGCGTATTATGCGGGTTGCTTTTGGCTGCTTTTGCTGCCCGCCGGCGATGCTTACCCCGTCCATTTCATCCCATTCCGCCCCTTCCGCTCACACACAAATGAACTATTGTTTATAAACCAGATAAACTCAACCATATTTGTGGGTCTGCGTGTTTCAGCACAGCAATTGAACAACTCTTATCCAAATCTGTCTCTCTCTCTCTATCTCTTGTTTTAGCTTTTTGAAATTGCAATGCATTTGCTGTAATTAAAACCTGAAATCCTTAAACACCTGCACTAACTATGACAGACAATGCAATCTCTGGCATAAAAAACTTAATTAATTTACAACTAAAAGTAAGTAATTAATACAAATTTAGACATTAAAAGCCAATAAATTAAATAAACTATTTCAATATAAATTAATAATAAATATATTTACATTTTCTTTACTTATTTTTATCCATTTTAAATAAATACTTAATGAACTTTCAACAAAATATGCAACTAAACCATTAAAATATAAATTAATATTAAATATGTTTACCATATTTTAATGGCACATATTTTAATGAATTTGAAATAAATATATAATGGTTTAAGCCATAAATTATTATTAAATATGTTTACAATTTTTACACACAGTTTCGTTCAATCATTTCTAATAAATATTTAATGAATTTCCATTGAACTATGCAATTTAGCTATCACCATTATATCAATTATGATATATCAATTAGCATTGTCAATCATTTGTTATCGATATATGAAATTGTGCGCAAATTATTTAATATTCATTAGCTGCAATTAAATTAAATCTAAAATAATTTTTGAGCACGATTTCGTTTTACTGAATTAAGATTAATGTGTAAAGTAAATTTATTATGATAAGTTCGATTTAATAATTAAGCGCATTTATTTATTTATTTACATATTATGCATTTAATCAAGCGTAATGAAATTTAATTTAATTGCAAACAGAAATCAATTAAAAATACACGGACTACATAAAGCCAACAGATTGATACTTCAATATAACTTATACCATTTAAACTAAATGTCTACAGCTGAAGCATATTATATACAGTACATAGTATAGTATGCATGACTAACTTGTGCGCTCAGTGATATAATTGCTGCATTATGTCCTGAACTTATCGTAAAGATGATTTACAGTTCATTAAAATTTGGCACAGCGCCCAAAGCCGAAAGCATTAAAGTTATGCTTCAAAGTTGCACTGGATTCATCTGTCTCTTGGTCGGTCTGTCCCTCTAGCTGTCTGTTTGTCTATCTGTCCGATTGTCTATCTGTCCGATTGTCTGTCTGTCCCTCTGTGTCAGTTTGTCTGTATCTCTCTCTATCTATCTGCATTTGTCTGTTTGTCTCTCTCTCTTATTCTCTGTCTCTCATATTCTGCATGTTCTGCTCTTATCATTGTTTGTTCTTAAATGTGTTAACAGACTTTATATTGCACACTAACAAACACAGTGGCACACGCACACAGTCAACACACACACTTAAATGCTGGCTTTGCTGTTCTACCATTTTCTCTTTCACTCTCTTTCTACCTCCCAATCACCCTCTCTTGCTCTTATTAGCGTTCAACGTTCAACAACGGCGCCGCATGCTGCTCATTGAGCACACGCTTGACATGCATGGCCAGCTGGCTGGGCGTGTAGGGCAGCTGCTTTAAAATCCCGCAAATACAAATATACACACACACACACACACATTCATACATGTACACTCACACATATTACTCTGAATCTGTGACACACACACACACACATACACAGAGCTACAGAGAGAACCTTAAAGTCTGGCAGCTCAGCAATTGCAGCATACTTTTGTGCGAGAGCTGACAACTTCCGACAGTTGGCGTCCTTTACAGCGCTGCCCATTCCTCCACCCGCCACCTCCTCATGCGTTTGTTGCCACCTCCCTACTACAGCTATTATTACGTGTATTTTTTTTATTCCTTTGCTCTGCTGTGAAATAAAAACCGCAATTACCAGCGAGTAAAATATATGGCCCAGAGTGGGAGAGGGAAGGCAAATAAAACAGCAAGCTTTGCACGTGTGTACGTGTGTACGTATGAGGGAGTGTGTGTGTGCATGCATGTGTGTGTGTGTTTGTGTGTGACATAAAGCAAACAATATGGCAACACGCAACACTAAACATATGAGGCAGAGGCAGCGGCACAAACAATGCGACAAGCCACGACGTTGACGACTTTAGTTCTGCTCTCTACATGGACACACACACCCCCAACACACTCACACACACCCGCACACAACCTCACACACACACACACACACACCCACCCATACATACAAAATGACATTGTCAACAATGTTGCGGCAACAAAATGTCGAGTGCAACTGGGCTAAAGCAGCAGCAGAAATTAGTTTTAGTTGCGACAAAAACAAAGCCAAGTTTCATGAAAAAAAAAAAAAACCAGCGCATTATTTAGAGGCGTCGCTGTGTAAGTGATATATATATACATATATATAAATATATATATGTACGTGTGCGTGTGCACTAACACCTTCACTTATGTATATGTGCGTCGCAATTAAATTTCATCGTTTTAATTTTTTGCTGACTTTTTGAGTGCATGAAAACCCTTAGCAAAACTCGCATCAAAATCGAAGCAAGTTGCCTTCCATTAAAAATATAAATTGTAAGCGAAAAATTTGAAACAAATTTTTATATATAAAAATTGAAAAAAAAAATTAAATAAATAAATAAAATAATGTATTATTTTAAGGGAGCCCCTGCGTAAGTATAAAATATATATAAATATGAAGAAACATTGCAAAAATTCACATCGAAATTCAAAATTTGAAAGCAAAACTTAAGTTCAAATTGTAACGGAAGAAAGTATACATAACTTTAAGAAATTAAAAATAAAAATTAAAAAAAAAAAAAAACAAAAAGTTTTAAAATATTTAAATAAAAAAAAGATATTGTATTATATTAAAGGTCTGGAGGTGTAAAATTTATATATAATATAATACAAAAAGCCTAAGCTAAATTCTCACTGAAGCACGAAAGAAACGACTAGTATAACTATAAATTTAAAGCGATAAAAATGCGACTAGATTTAAAAATAAAAATAAAACAAATGAAAATTATATAATGCTGAATTATATCAAGAGGTGTAGATGCATAAAGTGTTAAATATATGTATATGTTTGTTGGCGACTGCATTAGCGTTTGTTTGGATCTCGAGCAGCTGCACCATAATACGCTGCACTCATTCATTTGTGCGCTGCCATTAACTCACATTGTTTCTTGTTGCTTGTTGCAACTTTTTGTTGCTGTTGTTGCACGTCGAGCGCACAAAATTGAGTAACTGCACGTGAATGAAAATGAAAATGAAAATGAAAATAGCAACAGCAACAGCAAGTACTCCTACTTTTACTCCCACGCCTCTTCGCTTGTTGACTCCTGGACTCGACCGGAGCCAGGGCAAAACCAGAGCAAAGTTTCACGCTAAAAACTTTCGCATTTCTTAACTAGTTTTTGTTATTGTTAGCACGGCTTTTATATTGTTGCTGTTGCTTTTGCTACTGTTTCATTTTTGTTTTTGTGTTTTTTTTTTTTTTTTTGGTACTTATTGTTGCTACTGCTGCTGTTACTGCTGCTGTTATTGTTGCTGCTACAGCTATTGCCTTCGTGCCCTGCACAAAATGCGGAAAATTAAATTGCCCTCGTTCAGGCGCCCTCTCACACACATACACACATTGACACACACATACCTACACACAGACAAAACACAAAACAATAATTGAAATAAACACTTAAAAAGTTTGACTCCTTGCCTAGTCTGTCTGTATGTCTGTCTGTCTGTCTGCCTGTTGTTATCTCTGTCTCTGTCGCTGTCTCTAGACTTTTAGTTTTGCCTTTGGCTTTGCTATTGCTACTAGTTTTTTTTTTCTTTTTGGCTGGGTTTTTCAGCTTGGGGTTTTTTGTGAGCATTGAAATAGTTTTGCATTGCTTTTAATGCTGCGTACTGATGCAGCACTTAAATTTTATTAAGCAAAACTTGAAACAATGAACAACATGCTCAGCTCATTGTTGTTGTTTTTGCTGTTGTTGTTGTTGTTGTTGTTGCAACAATGTGTTTTTTGTGTTGCCGCAAGTGAATTAAGCAACAAAACGAATCTGTTGCATGCTTTTAGGGGCTCCTATTTGCCGAAGGTCCGCTGCGGGGCTGTGTGATCTAATTACGGGCTGGCAAACTGGACAAGCAACTCAAATGATTTACGCACAATTACAAAAACCAAATATAATTAAATCATTGTAGCGTTTAGACACAGAACAAAAAGCAAAAGGCAAAATGACAAAAAGCCAACAGCAAAAAAGAGGGAAAAGTCAACGCAACTCAACGTAGCTCAATTCAAGACAATTCTAGGCAGACAGAGGAAGGAGAGAGTGAGATATAGACAGAAATAGAGAAAGAGAGAGAGAGAGGGAGAGAGACAGGGACAGTCGGAAAAAGATAGAATAAGAGAGAGGGAGAACGACAGGGACAGTCGGAAAAAGATAGAATAAGAGAGAGCGAACAAAGTACAACATATAATTCAAGTATTCGCATTTGCCCTGCGGCCACATATCCTTGTCGAGAGTAAGAGACTAACAGGCAACAAATCGGACATGTCGACAGACATAGCAGAGAACAGCATTCACTGTTATACAATTATTAACATTTTGCGCATATTTCAGCTTATTATGCGGACTGAGCTGACAAACAGTCACAGAACATTACAACAATTGGAGAGGGCGGGGTTGCATTCTGTGTACCAAAGAGATGACTTTCTCTCTCTTTCTCTCTCTTCCGCTCTATGTATCTTTCTCTTTTTACCTCTTGTTGTTTCTCTCTCTTTCCCTCACTCAATTCGTAAGAAATTCTATGATTATAAACCAATAAACTTAAAGTTATCCATACTAATCAAGCCGACATAAGATAGATAATTAGTTTCAATGCACCGCAGACTAAATAACTAACTGCAGGCTTTTGGAACTAATTACTAGTATTTTAGCATTGTTATTAAATGTAACTATAAACTATTATTTATGTGCAATTAATGCTCTCTTAATAATACATTTAAAAGCAATGTCTGCAACATATCCGCTCATATATATGTTCTAAATGCTACAAATTCGATTTAAATTACATCAATTAGACTGACATGAATTCGTTTTATATTAGCTAATTCAAAGAATTAATAGTATCAAAACAAATGAAAATTCTAAATTTATATTACTGAAATATTATATTACCAATACAAAAAAAAATTTCAAAATTATTGAAAATATCTAACAGTAGGTTAGCAAAGCAGAAGAGATTCAAAGATTTGTTTTTTGAGCATACATGATGGTAATATTATAAAGTACTATTCGACTATTGATTTAGTTAAATGACATTATTAATATTTTTTTTTTTTTTTTTTTGTATAAAAAAGTAGCACAGCAAAAGTTTAAATTATTTCTGACCAAGAATATAAATAAACCTATACAACGCTTCGACATTCATTTGCTTTATAAAATATTTCAATTCTTTATTAGATTGACTCTTGCATGAAGCAAAATACAATGTGGAAGAAATGATGGAAAACATCGAAAAATGTATATAATTTATGGCCTATTGTTTTCAATATACAACGTTTTAGCTATAATTTAAAAATGTACTCTCTAGTTGTAATTACTCTATAATTGATTAGATGCCTTTGCTCTTCCTTTTGGCTAATATGATTCTCATTTTGTGGCAAAAGTTTGTTGCCTTTGGTTGTTGCTATTGCTATTGGAGCATGACGACAACAAAACAACGTTAATTAATTTGCTAATTCCTTGTCGCTGTTTAGCTGCCGACCGCAATGCTAAAGGAAAACATAAAAAGTGAAAGAGAGAAAGCGAAAGAGAGAGGGAGAGAGAGGAGAACAAAAAGGGAGCAAGTCTATGCAAAATTGGTCGCAGCGGCGTAATAAGGCGCAAAAATAGCATAAAACATTCTCAAACTTGCTGTTGCTACACACACACACACACTCGTAGACACACACACACATACAATGCCCGGCGTTTTTTAGGTTTACTTTTTTTATGGACATTCCAGGCGAAACGCTGCAGAAATTAATATCAATTTTCAGCTTTTGTCTATGACAGCAGCGCTGAGTGTTTGTAAATTTTTTTTCTCTACTTTCTGTTTTTGTTGTTGGTCATGTAAATTTGTTTTTTTCTTGTTGGTTCTTTTATTATATATTCATTGCGTGCTTTTGGGCGTTATGCATGCGTACTTAGTCCTGCCTTATTACATTAACAGCTATTACTCATAATTACGCGCTCTCGCTTTCTCTCGTTTTCAGTGTACTTGGCTGCAATTAACTTGATTACAATAAGTATGAAAGCTATACCTATATAGTATATGTTATATGTATATGTGTATATATATTATTATATATGTAGCCTATATATTACTATACGTTTGTTGCACACATAAGCGTAGTCTGTTGGTCTGCAGTACAGGGTATATAGAGCCGAACACATGGTGGGTTCATACTGATTAGAGAGCCATCTACAGGAAGTACTCAGCTTAAGCTGATTTTGTTTCTGCTGCTGCCTTCGATTTCGCTTTTCACATTTCACTTTTCATTTTACGTTTTACGTTTACGTTTTTTTTTTCGCTTGAATATTTTCACTCAAATTCAGTTAAATGCCTGCGGCTCTGTTTGGCAAGTACGAGCGTCTATCTGGGCCAGGGATCTTATTGAGTGCGTGGAATGGAGGGAGATGGATATTGCTTTTTGCACACGACTCAGACACAAACTGATAATAGAACATTTGGCCGCAGGACAAATTATGCGTCCGTAATGTGAACTGTGAGGCTGCTACGAGCAACAACAACAACAACAACATGGACAAGCACAATCAGTGTCAGCAACAGGATGTCGTTGCTTTTTAGTGGTGCGTTTCAAACGCGTTCTTCTTCCTTTCTTTCATTTTTCGTTTTTGGGATTCTATGCGCCGTTTCTTTCTTTCATTTTCGTGCACGTGTAATTGAAAAGCGTCAAAAGTCAAAAGTGACAAATACAGCAACAGCAGCAGCATCATCTGAGGCGTAGGATGCGTCAAGGACTCGCTCTCACATTCGTTGATTGACAAGCAGCTGGAGCACACGAGACACTGAATCGACGAGACTAGCACCTAACGAGATTTTTACACAGATTTCTAATGTCTGTTCCTGTCTCGTTTTCCTCTTCTTATTCTGTGTTGTATTTTTATTTTTATTTTCAACATTTTTAGACTTTGCCACATGCGAACCAAATTAATTAACAGAATTTTCGTTTATCAAAGCAAATGCTACAGGGATGCGGCAGTCAGCTAAAAAAAAAATCGCTAAAAAAAACGACGAAGAAAAAAAACAAGGAGTAAGAAGTAAGAAAAGGTTGCAATTACCGTTAATGAGTTTAATGCCAAAGGCGCCACCAAACGCATTGAGCGTCGAGTCCTTTTTATAAACTTGGTTATATTTTGTTTTTTTTTTTTTTCTTTTTTGCTACTTTTTTCTGTTGTTTTTGCTATTTTTTGCTTTGTGCTTTTAAGCCTTTTGCCATTTACTTTACTGGTTTGTCTGTGTGGGAACAGCTTTTGCTTTTTTTTTTAATGAGCAGCACCCTGTTACTGCTGCCTACAAAATTACTAAATAAAAGAAAGTTCTGCCTTGTCTATTTTCACTTTTATTTACACTTGACTTCTTTTTGACAGCAGCAGAAGATGCATTACATGCACACACAAGCATATAAACACATACACACACAATAAAAGCAACAAGTTTTAGCCAAATACCCTGTAAAACAACTAAGGAGTATGAAGGCGAAGTAAAGCTAACAATTCAATCTTTTATGAAATACATATTTCGAAAGGCTTTAAGCACACAATTCTTACACCAAAAATATATAGAAATATTAGAAAAAGCTGACACATTTATTTTTGTAATTAAATATTATAAAAAGAATTTATCTAAAAGAAAAAATAAATATAAAAATTGAATATTTTATTATTATCGTATTATTATTGTATCAAAAATTATATGAAATTTATAGTAAATTATACAGCAGATAATTTAATAAGATGCCACACAATATATTTACATATTTCATCTTCAATCCAGCTCAAATGATTTTATTTTCCAAATACAGGGTATCTTTGTTGTACATTATTTTGCAGTTTGACTGCTGAACTTTGTTGTTCGTTGCTGAACCTTTGAATTTGACAACAGAAATTACCCTTTTTTTTTTTTGAGGGGGAAGCTTGGCACATTAATTTAGCCAGGTTCAGTGATTTTTCGAAAGAGGAAACAACAGTGGCAAACAGCAGCATACACCACCTGTCGACCTTTTCTTTTTTTTTGTTGTTGTTATGAACATTTTGACCAGTTCAGTGAAGCGATTTGAGTTCAGGTTTTTACGCTTATAAAGACGCATAGCCATAGTCCCTTTGGGCAGTTTGAAGAAGAAGTAATGCTAGCTTTGGCAGTTGATATCCCCATTTTGTCTATGGCTCTCCCTCTCTCTCTATCTCTCTCTTTATTTATCTCATCCCCCCGCAAACTTATGTAAGTTGCAACCCTAAATGGGCCGCAAATAGCACTAATGACTACAGTCGTTTCTATCTGTCTGTCCGTGAGTGTAGAGAGTGAAAAGCTCCATGCTGCACACTGAGTAGGTTGGCTTTGGGTTACGTTTATTTCCCTTTGACTTGAGCTTAAGCTGTCTAACTTCTGATGTTTCGCCTGGTTTGACTTGGCTTGTGGTGCCGGCTCTGGGTGTGTGAGTGTGCGTGTATGTGTGTGTGTGTGCCTTATATTTTCACATTTCGCTTTTCATCTAGATTTTCTACACTGCGTACTTTCTCTATTTTGCTCTCTCTCCCTCTCTATGCTTTTCTATTTGCCATTTTCTGTTATTTTTTTTTATATTTGTAATTCTTTTATTTAATTGGCAAACGAAAGCCAATTAGTAGCCAAGAGGCTGGGGCTAGTAAGTGTTAAATTAATTATCTAATGACTGCCACTTCTGCAGCTGCTACTACTACTGTTCCTGCTGCCGCTTTTACCCCTTTGCTACTCACTTCTTCCCAACTATTGAACTATTCAATAAAATGCACACACACACAGACACACTTTATTTTATTTGATTATGTGTATGTGTGTTATATATGTATATTTTTATGCATTTGTATATGAAAGTAAATAAAATTGCAGTTGATCATAGAGGCAAATGCCAAGTGCTGCACAAATAGCTAGCTCTTTGCTTAGTTCCAGTTCAGGTCAGCAAAAGGCGACAATGGCCAAAGCAAATATTAAAGCCAGACAAATATTTCAATATGGCAAGCTCTCTCTCTTTCTTTCTCTCTCTCTCTCTCTCTCTCTCTCTCTCTCTGTGTCTGACTTGCTGTTGCGTAAAAGTGCCAAGCCGTTCAGCTGACCTGGCTAAGATGCTGCTTGAAAAATCTAGTTATAAAAATGGTCAGCCAACAGTTCAAGCAATGGAATAAGACGACAATAACACATACACACACACACACACACACACACACACACACGTCCGTACCATACACACATACTACACACACAGCAGCAGCACAACACATTGCAAATCTTGGACTTGGCAACAAAAGCAACTGAAGCCAAGAATCAACAGCATGTATGCTTATGTGTGGATTTTTGCAGGTATGTGTGTGTGTGTGTGTATGTTGGAAATGTAAACTTAAATATTTTATGGCATTAAAGCAACAAATAAAAGCGAGCACCTGAGCAGCCAGGTAAACAGTTGAACACATACAGAGAGGGAGAGAGAGAGAGAGAGAGAGAGAGAGAAAGAGAGAGAGAGAGAGAGAGAGAGAGAGAGAGAGAGAGAGAGAGAGAGAGAGAGGGAGAGAGGAGAGCCTCAGCCCCTGTCAGAGAGAGCCAGTCGACCAGGTAAGTGCCGGTCGTTCGAAATAAAATTGCATACTTTATGGGGCCAGGCAGCATGCTGCTGCAACACAAGCAGCAGCAGCATAAGCCGCCTTATTGTTGTTGTTGCTGCTATTGTTGTTGCTTTTATTTTTGTTGGCGTCGCAGCACAACATCCGCTTTTCCGAAAATGAAGAGAAAAAGGCAACGGGAGCAGGCTTGGCGCAAGAAAATTCGATGAAATTTATTTACAGTTAAAATGCAGACAAGTGCAAAGAACCCAGGCCAAGAGAAAAGTACTTCAAACTGCTACGTGTGCGTATAAAGACGAACTCCTACTGTCGCTCAGTGTATGCATGTCCGTGTGTGTGTGTGTGTGTGTATGTCTTTTTTCTGAGGTAGTTTATTTAAAGTTCAATTATGGCACACACGCTCATTCATTCATCCACTCGATAACTAAAACTATATTTAGTATAATGCACTTTGACAAATGTTTGAAAAGATTTCAATAATGAAAATAAGAAGTTGAAATATATATGCTTAATAACATAGTATATATATATATAAAATAATATAATATATATACTAAATAATATATTCAATAATAAACTAAAACTATATGAAAACTTCTATTTGCTGATTGTATTCACATTTTCTATGCACTTTATTAATTCAATTTCGGCTTACCAAATGATTTAGTTTATAAAGAAATTGTTCTTCGATCCTTACCTGGAACAAAAAGAGAGAAATTCATAAAGTTTATTAATTTAAATGTCGAAATAAATTTGGACAAATTGGCTCAAGGCTTCATTTCATATACAAGTATTAACATGGACATGGACAGTTGTACAACAAATCTTTTGTATGTAGTTCTGTAGAATTATACTATATATATATATATATAT
>JBANCZ010002341.1:0-16177 GCA_037040025.1 Sphaerogastrella javana | reverse complement strand
GTATGTAGTATGTAAAAATAAATATGTGTATAACAAATGTTATATAAGAACTACAAGCTTAATTCTTTCAATTTGCAGTGTTATATAAAATTCATTTAAATGGATCAAATTCATTCTATTTTAGACAGTTTATAAAAATTACGTTATCTGCCTTTTTAAGATAGCTGCCTCCAAAATCACTGCAATCAACTCGAGGCAGTTAAGCGAATTATACTGTATTTCGATATTGCCAATATGTTGATCCTTAATTGTTGATCATTGATCGTTAATTGTTAATCGTTTATCGTTTATCGAAATGCAGCGTGAATGCAGCCTATGAAGCACTACGGGGTCTGATACCCACGGAGCCAGTGAACCGCAAGTTATCGAAAATCGAGATCATACGCTTGGCCAGCAGCTATATCACACACTTGCGCAGTACCCTACTAACTGGTATGTCTAATATCCATCGAGCATCCTGATCTTAGTTCAATCAAATATTAACTAATTGGACTCTCATTCCAGGCACGGATCGTCAGCCCTGTTTAATACACAAATGGGATCAGAAGTACGGGAAGGAGGCTGATGGAGGAGCAGAACAGAAACTGGGGGAGCGGGTTAATATCTGCACGTTCTGCATGAAACCAAAGAATTTCGATGGACAAGAATTCGTTTAGAAACACACAATTTATAAAACATATATACATTCTGCATAAATATTAAATGTTATCAATTTTGAATTAACGCTCGTTTCTATTGGCGCCATCTGGCGGAATTTCATTTGCAAATGCGCCAGCACTGTTGTCAAACTGTTGAGTCACTGTTGTGAAACAGTTGCGCCGCTCTTTTGCTACGGTAACACCGAAACAGACAAATTGCATATAATCGCCTAAACATTAATCATATTATTTACATTTACTAATATTATTTAATGTGAATAAAAATATATATAATGTTCATAATATTATGTTCTTTAAAAAACATATCGCATAGAAAATACTAAATATTGCATAAACTTGTATCGATTTATCGATAAAATGAATTTCCGACTTTAAGCAACCCTGCGTCCAGCAATGCTATGCCTTGTTTAGCAAAATTCCGCGCGTTTCATTTAACTGAAGAGTATTTTTTTTTTTGTGTGGAAATAGCAAAATAATTGGGAATTGCAAATTAATTGGGAACGCATTATTGTAACTATGGGTGATTTGCTAAAGGTAAGAAATGGAGTTTTCAATAGAATCCCTTGCACAGAGTTGGACAATTTGAACTTCATTGAAACATGTTTAGTATAATATACTTATATTGAATTATTGATGCTTCCAGAATTCCGAGATGCTCAAGAAACTTGGCATAAGCAGCTCCAACCAGTGGCTGCTCTACGATGATCGATTCGAAAAGTTTTTCAACTTCCTGTCGGAGAATATCACGGACGAGAATATTCTAACCGAAGAGGAAATCTTGAAGGCCGATAAACTCAAACAAAGTGGTAATTGGCTAGAAGAAACCCAGCGGCAACTGAAACTCAAGGAAATTGAAGCCACCGGGCTGCTCAAATACTCCGCCCTGGACGTGGAGGCGGTAAAAACAGAGATTCAAGTGAGTGAGGATGCAACTAGCGAGTATTCCACACTGAATGAGAATATGCAGTAAGTGACAAGTTAGCCAACATATCCACCAATGCATGTAGTCAATTCAATTGCCTTTTGTTTTAGGAACACCCTGCACAATATCAACGCGGATCTAAGAGAGCTCGAGTGCTCAACTGTGGAGCTGCACCATGAGCAAACTGATTTGGTAAAGGATTGTGTAACCAGAGCTCGCCAGTTGGAGGAGCTGCAGCGGGAGAATCGTAAGCTGTGTGAGGAAGCAAACAAATTGTTTGGATCGCATCAGGTATCGCCGTTGTTCATGCACCAATTGCCGCTGGACCAATACTTTCTGAGATGTGATTCGTTTATGCAGTACTCCACGCTGTTTATGAAGAACAATTTCAAGTTAATGGATTTCATGGACACTGACAGTTCGGAAATGGAAGTGCATAACATGCAAACCAAACTGAACAAACTACAAAACTCGTAAGCGAAGATGTGTTAAAAGAGAAGTGTGAAATTCTGCAATTTGTAACTCTAAAACATTCATATATTTGCTTTGAACAGTCTTGAATATTACGAGCTGGCTTTGATCAAGGAGAACGCCAAGGTAAAGGCAACCCAAGCGTTGATCGATAACTTCAATTTGGATCAAATTCGCTGCATTAATCTGGCGGATATGGCACGTGAAGCTGACGATCTGCGACATCTCAACGAGAACTCTCTAAAGGAGACCCATGAAGCACTATTGAGCGTATTGACATCCCAGGTCCAGCAGAGCGCTCAACAGCATATTGAGCAAGTTCTTTACGAGAATACAAAGCAGAAATTTGATCGCGCCCAGCAGCGGCAGGAGAGGACGAAGGAGCTTAACAATATTATATCAGATGCACTATCAAATGCCGAACTCATGTGGATAGCCATACAGCTGGACTTGGAAAAGACTAGAAATTCGGTGGATAGCTCGATTCGTCTCAATCGTCAAGCTGAAGCCACTTGGCAGCGGGTGCAATCTATGCGCTCTCTTAATGTAACCGCCAAAGGCATTTGCAGCCAGTTTCTCCATGAGATTGCCACCGAGCTGTCAGCTCATTTTGGCAAGAATCTATTCTCCAGCGAGGCAAAGAGTTGCCTTTACGAGTACGAGAAATTTGGTCGCCTCTTGGCGCACTCATTGAAGGACATGTTAAACAATAAGTCGGAAGTACACGTTGACGAGCAACTGGCCCACCTGTAAGTGATCATATGACAAAATGAATGTATAGTATTTTATGTTTATGTTATGCTGGTTATAGGCTCCGCTTAGAGCAGACGCTACGTCCCTTTGTCTACGATTCACCACTGAAGCGCCCCATGTTTGAGAATATGCACTCTATTAACCATAGCATCGTGCAGAAGCAAACATATTTTGAGGATGCCCTGCGCTCCATGCGCTCCGATTTCCACACAAATATCGAGCGTATGGTATGGATAGTCAGACATTACAGACATGGTTCTCGATTAAAGCACTAATCCTTTCCATTCTCATTCGCAGGACAAAGACAAGCTATGGCGCTACAGTCAACTGCTATGGATTTGGTTTCTCACAGAGCCACAGCGTATGATGCATGCCATTGATGAAGTGAAGAACTCCGCCAAGACAACGAGCGCCATACACCGTCCCGGCGGCGGTCTGATACGTAAATAGTAATAGATATAAGAACTTTAAGTTTGTTTCTGTATAATTAGGGTTGTAGATCGAATTTAGGCATTTCACGATCTTCCAATGTTTAAGAGAAAAAACAAGGTCATCTCTTCGATTATTTGCTCAAATGAGAATACAAGTTGGAATCATCCAGGATTAATTGAATATGTCTAGTTAGATAAGTTAGTATAAGACTTTGTGGTTAATTAGTGTATAAGAACTCTTTTCTTTTTTATTGTATATCGTATTATAAATACATATTTAAAAAATCAATTCGAATGCTGAGTTGAATTGGAGTATTGTGATTAAGAGATCGCTTAAAATTGTCAATTTGATCGTTGCGATGTTGATATACTAACGATATCGAATGATGAGTACCATTTACCATTGTCAGGTGCCCGTTAAACGGAAATGCATAAGCGATTCAACTCGACTCGATTCGACTCCACCCCCGTTGCCTGATGCCTTCCGCGCGTGAATTGCATGCAGATGAGATGCGTTGCGAGACGTGCAACGGATGTATTACCGTCGCTGCCGCAGGAGCTGCTGCCAGTATAGTAGGGGACACATGTGGTATAGGGCGAGACATAGTTATTAGCATTGAAATGATTATGGCTTATGATACGATATGATGATCATTGTGGTTCCGGTTCTTTGTTCGCCTTGAAAAATTCAAGAGTTGCAGTTGCCAAATGTGATATTGATTGGCCTTAAAGCAAAACTGAATATCGAAAATAAATCAAATACCTGTGATATATTATATACAATATACAACAAATATGAATAATTATAATATAAATGTGAATAGTAGAAATGTATTCATATTATGTAGACATCTGTTAAATGTGCATAGCTGCAAAGAAGTGGCAAATAAGCAACAAATGTGGTGAGACTGTGAGGCAGAGAAAGGTTTTATGGAACTTGTGGGCCCCCCACTGAATGAAAGAGCGGGCGCAGAGGTGTGTGTGTGTGTGTGGGGGGGGGGGGCGAGGGCAGCTTGCCTAAACAAGCAACAGCTAGATAAAGCTCAACAACAAATAATACCAATAATGGCTTGATAAAATATTTGAAATTCATTTCGCGCCGCCACTTGGGTTGGCAGTCGTTGGCATTTCGATGACAGCATTTAATGGTTATTATGTAAACTCTTTAACGTTTCTTTCTTTCTCTTTCTTTCTCTCTTTTTATTTTGGGCGATGTTCGTTCGCTGTCATTTTTGTCATATGCCATACACCCTGTACCATATACACAGACACACACACACACACACATAGACTATACTCTTCTATACAATATACAATCGTAAACACCCTTCATGCAATCGTTAACAAAGTTCACAACGCACAAAACATCAGCGGGGTCTCAAAGCAGAGTCGAGTCGTCGATCGGGAGCAGCATCGTTTATAGGACCGCATCGATTTAAGTTCCGGCCAAACCCACGTAAAACTTTATAAGTATGTGCAATATGTGTACATTTCTCTCTTTCTCTCTCTCCCTCTCTCTCTCTCTCTCTCCCTCTCTCTCTCTCCCTCTCTCTCTCTCTCTCTCTGAATCTTCACATTTCGCGCATGAGGTGGGGAAGTTAACAAAGATAAAACTCCATTAACCAGCATGTCAAACAATAGTCGAAACAAATACTACAATACTATGATAGCTGGTGCAATTGGCCTGGTTATAAAACACTTCAAGATGATACTTATGTGGGTCTTGGCAACGGGCAAGAGTTCATGTAATCTCTTTGTACAATCCACACAGAGATGCACAATGGAAACACTATACATTATGGGCAGAGGTAACAAATTTAATATGGATAGCAACACAGGAGATACCCTGTAGGAATAGAGCATAATGATGCAAGGATATACAACGTATAGAAATGATTTAATCTAAGCTGCTTCTAATGAATGTTTTAATTCATGCTTTGTTTTTTGATTGAATAGTTGTCTAATAGTAGGGACGGTGCCCGACATATAAACATATGGTTAATATTTTCAGTGCGAAATAGTATCTTTGGGGCATTGTAATATGTTTCTTTGGAGCAGTATAGCATTTTCGGTGCTGTATATGATTATTAAGAATCGATTTCTATAATTAATATTTATAATCGATATCGTTTGAATCGGTAATCGAAACAGAAGAAAAGTAGGTACTTAGTGTAATTCTGTGCATATGTGCCAAAGCACAACGTTTTACCTTTACAGTTGCACCTCGTATGTAAATCGATTTTGAATTACAGGGTATTCAAAATGACATATAATGTAATGTCAGTGTACACTTCCAATTTTAAGCTGTAGGGTACTTACCAGTGAGCGAATAGACCCAGTTATACAAAGTTTAGATCAAACGGATAGAGATGCAATTGTGATATTTTACAATGCACAACGTTCTTTGAAATTGAGCTACCCAATTGCGGTGAAATAAAAGCGAGTATCCCAAATTTGAAACAAACTCGATCTAAAATTTGATCGTAGGCTATACACCTAGCACTGTGTCAAATTTGAATACTCTATCTGTTTTAGTCTACAAAATCTAGGCTTTCATATGCATTATAGAGCGAAAGATAGAAGTACAAGGCAAAATCAACTCGACTTTTCATCCTAATCAAAAATATATATTCTTTATAAGGTCGGCCACACCTCCTTCTACCTGTTGCACACAAACTGACCTTACTCAAATTTAATAGACCCTTTAATGTTTCTTAAGCACAGGGTCTTCAAATCTTTGTCAATTACTGGCTGCATTTCTTCAAAAATAAAACAATACTCAAACATCGAAATTAAAATGCTTTGTTTTCCTTTTCGTTTACGTTTTTGTTTTTGTTTTGTGCTTTTACCAAAGTTCTGCTCCAAAAATGATGTCACATTGTGAGCGCATAATAAATTACATAACGCCGCAACGTGATACCAAATCAAACACTGCGCTCCAACAGCCCAAAAGCCAATCCAAATGGTAACTAACAGAGGTCTGTTAAGCTGTCTGGCTGTATTGCTGCCAGCGCTACAGTTAACATTAACATAACATTAACAGCAGGCTGTTAACAGAGCTTCGCTTTGTCGTTTCGCTGCTTTGCGGCTGCGCAGTGCAGAGACAACTTGATTTCATGTTGTTGCTGTTGCTGTTGCTGTTGCTGTTGCTGTTGCCACTCAGAGCAACTGGCAACTGGCAACTGGCAACTGGTAACTGGCAAATGGCCTGGTCTACGCGTTTTGGCCACAAAACGAAATTCAGTGCAACGGCGACTCTTGAACGGTACTGTTGTCTTAGCGGTTTTTTTTTGTGTTGTTGTTTTGTTTTTTTTTTTTTTTTGGTTACCTGTACACTTGAATTAATGGTAGTTTTTACTTTGGTTTACGCGAATTAATTATGAAAATGATTTAAACAATTGCATAAATATATAAATTGAATTAAATTAATAATTTGATTGCTATCAATGAAAGACAATTGCAAGAATTTTTGATTGATTTTCATTTTTTTATTTTTTTTTTTTATAAATTATTTTTACCTCAAATGAATTCGGTTTTTCTTTCTTTGAGTGCCAAATGAATTTTGTATTGAACGCGAAAAGCGATCGAATATTTTTGGAAAATTGAATGCGAAGAAGAAGAACTGTGGTAAAAGCAGCCCCTGCTGAAAGTGAAAAACTCAATGCGCAGACGTGTGTAACAGTTTTGAATTTCCAGCTGGTTTTTTCTATTTTGTTTTTCTTTTTTTTTATAATATATTTTTCGTGGCTGTTATAACGAGTGTTGTTGTTGTTGTTGTTGTTGTGGCTGTTGTTGTTGCAACTGTTGCTCTTGTTGCTGTTTTGTGCCTTGCTCTGGGCGTAGCGGAGCATAAAGCTAAGCGCCGCAAATCTGCGCAGACGCCACAGATTGCATAAAATTTTAGCAGTAGCCAGGCCAATAAAAAATTAAAAAAAAAATTGACAACAACAATAACAACAGCAGCAACAACAACAGCAACAACAATAGCAACAGCAACAACAGTAACAACAACAATAAAAATAACGCCAATGAGCTTGGCCCACATTTTCACAACAATTTTTCAAATATTTTCGAATCGCATTCAAACAACAAAATTAATAATAATCACACGAAACACAATAATAACACAATATAATATTTGTCTATCTATAAAAAACTATTTTCGTCATCGAAAAAAAATTAAAAAATTTTTAAATATTTGAAAAAAAAAACAAAGGCAAACCGTTAACAGCGTTTAACTGTATTTACCAACAACTGCAACTGCAACTGCAACAGCAACAACATTAAGAGCAGCAGCAGCTAAAATTTGAACTGCATACAAGTACAACAACAACAGCAACTACGACAACAACAGCAGCAGCAGCAGCAGCAACACCAACAACAATAACAACAGCAGCAGCAGCAACATCTACAGCAGCAACAGCAACAACGAGTGGCCCGTAAAAGCCTTGCGCCAAAATGCTTCCGGTAAGTTGCCAAAGTGTTTTGGTACAACAAAAACTTAAAAAAAAAAAATCAGAAAAAAAAAATAAGCAATGTATTCAGTTTGTGTGCGAGTAGTATTCGAGTGTTCGAGTATTTGGTATTCGAGTAATTTGTGCGCAATTGGTGCAGATCTTTCATCATAAACATTGTCGTAAACTTTGCTGATATTTTGTTGTATTTAAGCAATTAAATTCATGCCAACCAGGTTGACTTGTGTTGATTTGGGTTTCACTTGGGTTTTGCTCTGGTCACTCTGGTTCGCTTTTGTTTCCTGTGCGCCATGATTATATCATCGATGTACAACAACAGTGCAACAGGATTAACAATACCTTGACAACCTTGAAGATGTGCACAGGCGAAAGTTGTCGAGCCCAACCCAAAAGGGAACTTGAGTCTGGTTAGGACAGGTCTACAACATACAAGATCTAAAATACCAGGAAGTTATCGTTGTCGTTGTTGTAGTTGTTGTAGTTGTTGTAGTTGTGGTTGTCGTTGCTGTCGTTGCCGTTGTCGTTGTCGTTGTCAACATTTAAACCCCATGAGCCATCAATTTTCATATCACATATAGCAGATCTGAAGACGTAACGACTGAAACGTCTGAAACGAAAACGAAAACGAAAATTTATAGTAAAATATGGTATCTAAAATGTTCTACAACTGGTTTTTATAGCTAGTCAGAGCATCCATAGTGACTTAAATCTCTTAGACTATTGCTTCATACCAACGTCCATCGTCCGTTGTCCGATTTTTGATTTCGTTTTCATTTTGCATTAATTTGTTTAACTTGCTTAACTTGTAGCCAAATCAAATGGGGTTCTTTTTCTTGTTCATTTTTTTTTTTTTTTTTTTTAATTTTTCTACATTTTTTGTTACCAACTTTGATTGCATAATGAAATGCAAAAAATTGGCTTAATGGTTGCCTAACTTGTTTTGGGTCTTCTTATTAATTAAGTAATTAGAATTTCATTTAAATCGTTTTGTTTTTTGTACGAAATATTTATAGATCATATTATCTAGAAATTATAATTGCACTTGCTCTTATTATAATGAAACTACATACAATTATACATGTATATATTATACACATTTTCTATATTTGTATAGATATTAATTTCTTATTTCGAATATCACTTAAGAGTATTAATATTGATTGCTTTGTCGTCTTATATAACTATAATATATAAACTTTGGCTTTGCCAATAAACGCATTTACTCATTAACACCTGTCGAAAACTTTCAAACACGATTCCCCATAAAAAAAAAAAAATAAAAAATACAAAAAGTAAAAAAAAACAGTCGAATTGAAAATTTACCGCAAAATACCCGTAAATACGTTATGAGTGAACCACAACGAATACGAGTACGAATACGAATACGAGTGTATCTTGTATCTCGCTCTCTGAATACCTTGCATGCATACGAGTACAGCTATTGCAGATGAAATGCTAAAAATATAAATACTTACCTACCTGCTTCAAGACATCCAGCGTATGTATGCCGTTTGCTGCTGCAGTCGAGTGCACACGACAGAACAGATACCCTTCAAACTTGCTCTGGTAAATTCTATGAAATGAATAAATGGAATCTCAAGTTTTACTGTTGAATAATGAAATGGTTTCGGGGGATCCTTTGTATGTTTTTAATAGTATTTTTTGTTATACTCTATAAATACTAATATCATTGTGATATTTTAGCAATTTTTACATAGATCTAGTATACCCTTTGCATGGCTATAGGGTATAGAGGCATGTATCTGAAGCATGCAATGCATACGGGCAATTTTGACTTAAAAATTGATTTTTACTTTTACTTCAGACACCGAAGATCAGACAATTTGAAATTTCATTTCGTTTTCTGTTGACGATAATTCGTTTAATGTTGTTGTTGTTATTGTTGTTGTTGTAGTGTTTTTGTTATGATATTTCTGGTGGTGTTTCATTTTACATCCGCCTTGTGACTTGTGCCTTGTTTCTTGTATCTGGTGGCTAGCGATGAATGCTCGTAATATCTGGTCAGATGCTATTGATGGCTTGTTCACCATTCACGCATGTTTAACTGTCATGCAAATTTTGCGTTGGGCATTCACAACAATAATAACAACAACAACATCACCAACACCAACACCAACAACAACAACAACAACACCAACAACAACAACAATGCGATCGTTGTTGCGCATGCAAAAAAGGAAAAGAAGCAGAAAATCCCAAAACTCGTTTGGTTTTTGTACATTTTTGGTATAGATTTATTTTCAGGTCTCTTTTTCTCCAATAGTAAAAAAAAAAAATTATATATATATAGTATATGTACGTGTGTGTATACATGTGCACATATTTTTTGGGGCGGGGGCGAAACAAGTTTATGTTATTGCGACAAGTGTCCAAGACTGGCTAGCTGCTCATCATCATCAGTTTGAGGTTCAGCTACAGCTTTTGATGTCAGCAGTAAAATATGCGTATTACGTATACGACGCGTGGTACTTACTACACTACGGCTATACTATGCATTATATATAATATACTCTACTATTCATGTGTGAGTGTTTGAGTGTTTGGGTGTCTGCATGCTATGCTGTATTTTCCCAAATCGAAATGCAAGCGGAAGTGATGCACCCTAGATGCAACAATCAGCTGCATCAGCACCGTCATTCGGTATATGGCCCATCCCTTTTCTTTGGGGGCGTTCGCTTGCAATAATTATAATAAAAACATTAAATAAAATAATAATAATAATAATAATAGCAACAACATCAACGCCAGCAGCATTGTTAATGTCTTTCTGTACAATATGTCGTATTGGGTTGTATGTTTATATAGACAAGGTGCTGCAAGCCCGCACCCAAAGCAAGACAATGACTTTGAAATAATTGCATGCAACTACAACTTGTATTTAATTCGGGAACTACAAAGTGAAGAAGTAGACAGAAACAGAGATAAAGAGAAAGAGAGAGAGAGAGAGTGAGAGAGAGAGAGAGAGAGAGAGAGAGAGAGAGAGAGACAGTGAGAGATGTATAAAATGTATATACAACAAAATAACGCATGGTTTATTTATGCTCAAACAATTTGCAAAATTCATTTGCTCTAGAGAGCGATCAAAAGTGAATGCTGCGACTGCCTGTGGCGGGTACTCGAATCTAGGGATGGAAAAAATATCTACAAATCAATTATTTAATCATATGATTAATTTTAACCTTGCGATTACTTACATCAATTAAATTACACATTTTCCGATTCGATTAAATCGATTACAATTGTAAGAAAATAATCGATTATTGTGCATCATATGATATAGCGTGCCATCCCTACTTGAAACTAAGCACAAGCGCTTCTGTCATCTGCAGGTCATTTGGTCAAATGACTAAACTTCCATCTCAAAGACATACATGGGTATGTGTATGTACATCTATAGATCTATACATCTGTACATCAGTATGTTTAATCTCTGGGCTAATTGTCTTACCGGTTTGTCAATCAAATCGCATCGCCTGGAATTCCGCAAAAGCAACAGGCAAATGCAGGCTCCATGGCTAGCACAATGTATCTACAAGATACACTCTTGATTGTACTTCATTGACCTCGTTATGGCGAGATAAAAGCTTCGTTTTATCATACATATTATGTTAATTTCAATGTATTAACATATACATGTAGTTGAGCTAATTAAAAAGGTTTAGTTTCAGTTTTAGTTACAGCAACTATTGCTGTAGAGTCTCTATTTGTTGATGTGGAATCTGCTGCTTTTGACATTTAAGGGGTTTTTTTTTGTGTTGTTCATTTGTTACAGCAGACTTTACTAATGATTCACCATTCCCTCCATTATAGTATAGTAAAAAGTCAAACAAAGTTGTTAAGCCAGGCAGAAGAAAACTTGAATTGTAACATTGGTTTTAATTGCAATTTATATGCAATTTAATTTCTCACCTTTATCAAAGAACAAGGCACACCTACAAAGACATTATGTTTTGATTCAATGAATGCATAGATGCCATCTAAATGACTTTGTGAATCCTTGACATATTCAAAACTATAAACTCTAATATATGGTATATACATGAATAACATACAGTAATTGCATATATGTATATTTTTATAAGTGAAATGTACGCACTACTAATCACATTTTAGCTATATATGGTCCACTAAAATTATATTAAGATTATTGATAAATTTAATGCACTTACTAAATAATACCTGACTAAGTTGATATACTTACTCTCTTGTATTGGGGTATACGTATGTGACAACTGTTCAGTTGAACAAATTAAAAATAATACATTTGTGTAGACCAGTAGTTGTTAATGAAAATTAGTAACTAACTAACGATAAACAACTATCACTAAGTGACAATTTCCATCTAAATGTGCTCTACATATTTGTATTAAATGAATACTATTTTATAGACTATGGATGACATTGCAGATGATAGAGAAAAAACGAGAGTGAAATCGAATAAAATAGATATTTAGAATATGTTGGTCATTCCAGATTTATAGTACATATAGCATTGCTAACCATTAACAAATGGGAGTCACTGTACTGTGCTACTTATAGTATAGTCGGTGGTAACAGTAAACGTGCAGCTTTATATGCATGTATCAGACTGAAGGTCGACTTGTTTCGCGGCACAAAGTAAGGCAAAAGCAAAGTTATAAATTAATTTTGTTTTTTTTTTTTTCTTTTTTTATTATTATTATTTTTTTTTTTTTTAAGCAAAAGCCAGGCAAAGCAAAGTCAAGAGAAAACACATTAAATACCACGCTGAACAGCCCCGTTTTGTTGTCGGCATTTAAACTTGTTTTGTTCACTGCCTACAACAACAACAAATACAACAATAAAATTATAACAACAATAATAATAAAAACAACAACAATAACAACAAGTAACAGCACTTGCTGAAATTCCTGGGGCTCGATGTGCCAACTGACCGAGAGCCAAACTGACCCCCAATTGTTATTAACCCAAAAGAATGTGAATGCGATGAATCAATTCAAATGAACTGAACAATAATTGCATAATGAACTACAAGGATGTACCATATCTGCCCATTTTATTTTATCTACTTGTCTACTAATATATTAAACAGAAGTCTACAATTATACTAAGTAGCTCATGAAAATAAAAATACAAATTACTACCTTGGGTTTCATTTCGAATATTCAAAAGTGGGCCCTTTAATTGGCCAATTGGCAAAACCATTTAGTTTTGTTTGGCATGAATATCTTTGAAGTTTATGCATCTACATGAGTGCGTAATTAATTTGAGTTACAGTTACAAATACACCTATATGATAAACTCTAATTGAATCCCTGACTGCACTTGAAAACACACAAAGGGTCTAATTAGTTGAATTCGACCTTAAGGGTTTTGATTGTTTGTTTCACGTTTATGATCTAATCATTATTTATATTTCTGAATATGAACATAAATTTGTAAGACAAACTAGTATTATTTATCTGATCGGAAAGTAACTTAATCAAATTTAAAATCAATTCATACTCAAATTTACATAAACACCCTACCTATTGAACTTCCTCTTCCTAGATGCTTGTAGCAACTGGTGAAAAGTCAAGTCATTGCTATAGTTTCTGTTTTTTTTTGTATGCTACAATGCAGAGCTTATACTATCTTTTCCAACAATAGCAAACATCTTTATGGTCTGCTATTTGATTTTCACTCGTATCTCACTATATCAATCTGGCTGTCTTGATGATGATGACACACATTTTACATTTTACATTTTACAGTGGCTCCCTGAACTCTTCGGACCAGCTACAACTTTCAACAATAATAAATTAGCACACTAATTCCGTATCCAGATAATTTTTGTTTTGAAATCCACTTGAAGTTAAGCTTTTTTCCATTTCATTTTCGGACCTCTTTTTTTCGCTACGCCCAAAATAAAAAGGCGAAGAAAAAAAATATACAAATATCATCATTTCCGGATGTACAATGGTTTACCCTCCAGCGAATATAAAAACTTTTTATGATATACGAACAAAATGTATACGATACAAGACTACACATAAAACTGTGTAAACACATGATATACTAAACTCAAGCATTTAAAGTAGCGCCCGATGAATTTACATACCATAACATAGACTCGAAGTTTTGGATGGCGTTAGCAATACCATTGTTAATATGACATAATTGGTGCAGACGCCTCTGCAGCTGCGGTTTATATATGTAGCTATAAACTATTCAATTTCACTAACTGCAAGTAGGTAGCCAACATTTTCTGGCCATCATCGCATTAACTTGGCTAATTATCATTAAGTCAGCGGCCTTTAATGATAATTGCAATGTAAACGACGCAACATCGCATTCGCCAAGACTTGCAGACTTATAGGGTTCGCCCGTCTTTCAACTTTCGATTTCACTCAAAAATGTGTGCCTTACCAATTTTCGCTTGACGCCAATTGATGGCACGCATACATACAGGTTTACATATATATATATATGCATTAATACATACCATTGTCTATATAGCTTTAAAACATCATCTTAGTGTTATGATCTAATCGGTTTTTCGGAAGTGTTATACAAAAAGTTTTCGCACTTTCGGTTCTACTGCATTTTCATTAACACTTCGTGTTAATTTGTTTGGTTTTGGTTTAGATTTCGGTTTCAGTTTCAATCACAGAGTGAGTTTTCGTTTTCGTTTTCGTTTTCAATTTTGTCTTTTGTTTCTGTTAATAATTTATTTTTTGTTTTTTTGCTTTCACCGATCATGATCTATTCATTAAGCCGTTCATGGCTTGACGTAACTAACTCAATCACCAATGCTATTGCGGTCCATCCATCCGTCTATTTGTCCATCCATCCCATCCATTCATCCGTTAATCCGGCGAATAGTCGACCAAACTGTAAATACAAAACTCTTGAGCTATGCAAATTTCGCTTGTAACCTGTAACATGTGCATAGAGAAATGGCTCTAATCAAAACTCTATATAGATAGATGACATATGCGCACAACACGACATCTGACAATAAAATTAAAGATATATGTTTGTATATATATATACATTTATAAATGAATATATTCAATTACAGATTTACTTTCTTTCTGTGCCAGCTTGACATTTCAAATTATAATATAATTGATGACACATACATTCCAAAATGTGTACATTGGTGTATAGACAGTGATACCTCGATAGGTGAAAAGATATTCAATTGATATCGAAATACAAATTCAAATTGATTCATTCGTTTCTGTAAATCTCAAGAAGACGCGTTTGAATTTCAAATGGGGCATTCTATTATAGGTCATAGAACATTTTAGTATATACTATGACCTACAGAATTTTGAATCATTTAATAATAATGTACTATTATTAAAAAAATGTTGTAGTTTTTTTCCGGGCAATGAGGATAGTATGATCTTAACTTTCGCCAGTTCAATTGAATAGAATATTATATGCCTGCACTGATCAAATTGTTTAATAGAATTCTCCACATATATTTTTATCCATTTAATAGTTAATTTAAAAAATTTTTTTTTGTGTAATCGTAGACATCTCTTTGATGACCATGTAATGCAATACTAAAATTCCAAAGACTGGTCGGGCCAGTTCTGAAATAAATTTCCGGTAGTAATTTAAATTCTTTACGTGTGACTCAATGTCTTCTAGTTGTCTTGAGGTCTGGTTATTGCTGTTGCTGCTGTTTTGCATAAATCAGTTAATTTTGTATTTATTTTTATACCAAATGTAGCTTTGACATTTAACGTTTTCGTTTATTTTGTTGGGTGCCTCAAATATCTTATGTATTGACTGCGTGATATTCTTAATTGAACGCTCCACATAAACATTTGTATTTCCCAGACTTGATCAACAATAGAATCCGCGTTCAATTCGAAACCCTTGTCATACGACCAATTTATCATTTGAAATGAAAATCGATTGCATTGAGAATATTATAACATATTATTTATATTATCATTATGAGTCATTAATGTGTCAATTCGAAATGAATAAATTGACACTATGGTATACGTATAATTCAAATATACCGGAAATATTAGTTGGCTATTATTCAATTATAATCGCTTTAAAGCGTTCAAGATGAATCTGCCGCAACATACTTCAAAACTCCATTAAATATTTTAAATAATTTTAAATTATTTCTAATGACTTTATACTTAATCACAATTCAAATGGAACTTTATAAATTTTGTTCAAATATTGCAGTTTGAATTTAGCATCTCCTAAACTCTGATAATCTATATATACATTTGCATCCATACATATTAACATGGATACATACCTATATATACATACATACGTCCCTCTGCTTCTGGAATCAATGAAGCCTAAAATTGAATTTTCCAAATTGCAGCACATGATATGCTTTTCCATTTTCTCGCTGCATTTTTCGCGCACCAACAAGCTCAAGTCCGAAAAACGAAACGAATTTTATAAATACCAAATGATTCTGATCCAATACATATCGAC
>JBANCZ010002340.1:0-16179 GCA_037040025.1 Sphaerogastrella javana | reverse complement strand
GTTACAGCATTTTATAATTAAAACACTTAGGAGAACAGCGCGATCACGGCTAATGTTTTTTTTATGTTTCTTTTTCTTTTTTTTTTTTTTTATATATATTTGTATGCTCTATGTACACTGTATCTGCATAGTATTTATATGTAATATAGATTATATATTCAATGTACACACAGCGCACCTATAAACTGCCCCCCTGTCTCCACCCATCCAACGCAGCCCATCGCTCTGTCCTGCATCAGTGTTGCGTTTCTATACTATTTCAATTCATTTTGCTTCAATTGCAAAAGCACATTATTGTTTCCCAGCTGCTTAGACTTAATATACTATGGGTTAAAGGACTTAAATGAATCGTCGTCAATCGCTGTATGCTTACATAGCTAAAACTTATCGAAAGTATATCTATATATTTATAATAATGGGTGTTTTGTGTGAAATCTCCAATGTGTGTGTGTGTTTTATAAGATGCATGTTTGTTTAAGGTTTCAAGTTCAATGAATGCGTGTGTGTGTGTGTGTGTGTAAAAATGAATGTAAATTAAGAGTCAACAAATCTATACAATTAAATCAAACATTGTCCAAACAATGTTCGTATAACTTTTGCATACAAATTTATAATTATTAAATTATTTTACCCAATCTCTCTCAATAGTGCTTCCACTCTCTGCCTCTCTCTTTGTGCATGCTGCTGTTAAAACACAATTGGGCTTCGTTTATAGGCGCTACCTATTAATTAGTTAGTTTAGCTGATTTCGGTATTAGTTTTGGTGATTCTTTGCCGGCAATGTTGTCACTTGTGCTAAGCACCAAAAGTTTTTCTTGTAAAGTATAAACTGTCATTGTATCGTTTTAGTTTTCCTTCTTTTTTTTTGTTTGTTTGTTTGTTTGTTAGTAGTAAATGAGCCTTGCACATACTACTAGCAGTATGCGTGTATCCACTGTATGTGTATCTGATCGTCCAACTAAATATTAAGTTGTTAATAGGGCTATGTTGATTTCTTTGACCATTTTGACTCGATGCAGCATACGTTGCAGCGCATCCTGGCTGAGGGCTTGCGTTGAATACCAAACGGGCGAATCTGGCACACAGGATCGTTCCGGTTGTAAATAGAAGACATCGTTCCGTGTCTTAACACTCTCCGGACTGTTAAAAGGCAAAATTAGTGATTGAATTCCATGAATATGTTTCAAAGTAAAAACTAACCATTTCGATAGATAGAATTCGTATAGACGCACAGGACAACGTAACGGATTTTCTTCATTCTCTTGCTGCTCGTAGACCTTCTTCTTGCGCGGATTGGCATCTGCATTAAAGGAACAATTATATTAAAATAATATACATTCATTTACAATATATATGCTCACCTAGTCCCGCCTGCGGTGGATAGAAACGTAGGAGCACATTTCGCGTGCCGGGTACTTTGGAATTTTGCGATGATCGTTTCCAATGTTTCATGATGTGCGAGAACGACAATTGCATATGCTCCTCAACGGTCTAAAAGAGATATTGTACAGATTAGAGGAATGGAATCATTGGAATTCGTTTATATAGAATGCTTACAGTTAAATTAAAATGCTTGGTATTGAAGAACATGAGCGTGCTGAGCAGCACATGAGGCGAATGAGCTCCAAGTTGTTTACACTCCCACAGATGCTCCTCCTCCACGCGCGTGACAATGTATTCTACATAAGGCAAAGGAAGAAAGTTGATTAAACTTATTACAATTTGAACAGTTGAGCAGCTTACGTGAATCATTGTAGAGCACGGAAAATTTACGTGCAACTTCATCGAGACATTCCGTGAATCGTTCATAGTACGGATCATAGAAGATGTTATCGATTCGTCCATTCACATATAGATATTGCTGTATGCCTGTGAATATTCAACAAAGTTAAACAAGTTTTTGCTTAAGCTCAAGGCAGATGCACTTACCTAGCACAAGATAATATATGGTATCTGGCGCATATTCAGTTCCATTGGGCTTGCGCACCTCCTTGACGAACAGGCAGAGCGAATAATTGAGCTCATCGGCGGTCATTTGCAACAGTTCGGTTTTAAAGGGTCGCCGGCGCAACGAGCTCTTTTCCATGTCTGCATTCTTGGTCATCACCCACTGCTTCCAGGCATTCACACCGAACGTATACTTGAGGAACATTTGTGCGTCGGGCTTCTCCTGGGGCTGCTGTGCCTGCTGTGACTGTTGCTGCAGCGCCGAGTGATCCATTTCACTGCCACGCGGCCGTTTCACTGGGGAGCGACTGTTACGTGAGGGTGAGTCGAGTACTGCAATGGTGGCACCGCCACGTTTACGTCCACGGGGAGAGCTGAAGGAGCAGCAATTTGATTAAAACTGTTTCACCTAAGGTATAAGTATATTTGTTATTTCTTACCGATTGGACTCCAGCATGTGATGTTGCTGATCCAGATGATGCACACCCATTTGGCCCATGTCATGGCCCATGGGTGATTGATTCGTTATCGTGTTCGCCGTCATTGTGGATTCCAGATCAACGGTCGTAGTCTGATGATGATTATCATAGTCGCCAGTTGCCATTTTGAGAGCAATTTGCAGCATATCATCGCCGTAGGGATTGTGACTGGCCGCACTCACATCGACAACCTGTTGCTGTTGCTGCTGTTGTTGTTGTTGCTGCTGCTGCTGCTGTTGTTGTTCGAGACTGTTCTGGTATTGCAGATTGACTAGACCAGGATCCGGTTTGATTTCATTATCGGAATCGGAGTCCGAGTCGTGTTTCTCCTCAGCTACCATTTCGGCCATCATCAGGAGTTCGGCTTCCAGCGGATCTTCGGGCATTTTATCCTGTATTTTCTTAATCTCTTTCAGTATGCCGTGTGCGGTGTTGCGTGTCGTGGGTATAAAGATCGGCACTGGTATGGGCAACGGAATGGGCACTGGCACTGGGAATGGTGCCGAATACATGTACATGGGCTGCGGCACAAATATGGGCACAGGTACGGGTATCAACACCTTGTTCGAATAATCCTTTTCCGTTTGTGTGGCACAATCCCGAACAGATGGCGTACACTGTTCACCCTGGGTTACCATCATCGGTTTACAGCTGACAGTCACATTACGAACTGCCTTCGGATATGGCGGCACAGTAATAATCTTTGTTTCCGTTATAGTACCCGTTCCAAACTCGCTAACCAAGGGACGACGGTTTACCATCGTGCTCATTGGCGGAGACGGTGATCGCGCCACACTGTAGTCTACGTGTTTCCGCGGTCGTCCACGACCACGCCCATCAGCGCCGACCGTTGATGGGGCCGGCATCATTGGCAGCGGTGGAGGTGAATCAGCTTTGCGTCCACGTTTACGGCGCACAGTTACGTTGCCAATGCGTGCCTCAGTTTCACCACTGGCAAGAGATTGAACAGTTGAAATGACCGGTATTACGGTGCCTCCGCCTGATTTCTTATTTATCCCCGACGCATTATTTTTAACCCCCTGCAGAATAAAACAAAATATCAAATATAGTTTAACATGAATAAATTGAGGCTTTCAATTAAAAACTTTACATTCAAATTTCTTTTGAAATGCCAGCAGAATTAAATACACAAAATACCAATCGATCGCCAAAAAGAAGCAGGCATAATTATCGATAAATTTAAGCTCATTTCACTGATCTGGCTATACTGTACTCTGTTCACTTTAAAAATATACTAAATTCATAACCGATAACAATTGATAATTATCGGTGCAATCAAAAAATGAAGATCCAATTGGCTCAGTGGAGTTTAACTCGAGTGTCTTCCAATTGGAAGCTGGTAAATAAGATAAATCAAAGACGAGCTACTTACCGATTGATGTGATAGCTTTAGTTTAACACGCTTGGGTAGTCCAGTGGGAAACGGTGCTGCATTTTTATTACCACCGCGCGCTTGTTGAGATGATCGCTGCTGTTGCTGTGACTTGCCGGACGACGTGGATGGGACATCGCTGTCCAGTGTGAGCGGAGCGCGGGCGAATTGATTTTGGAACTGCATGACACACTGATATGTACAGAAATTTCTCATGGATGCATCCGACATGGTTAAATGATATTGTGGCGTGCTTGTATTGCTGCAATTATCGCATTTGGTGACAGCTCGCGCAGAAATGTTGCAGCTGACAGCCTGCATGGTCAGGCAATTAATTGAGCAGGTTAGTGTCTCCTGATCGTCCTGTAGCTTGTATATCATGTCGAAATTGTACTTCTTCACCTTACACCACTGGCAGGAGACAATGTGACGATTGACAATGATATAAACATTGATGCAAATGCGTGAGCAGAACACTTTTGGTGTTGCCGTATGATCGTTGCTATAGATGGTATAGGCGTCGGCGGTTTTTCGCTCAAAATACTTGCAGCACATGGCGCACGGATCGGCATTGACATTGCTGACGAATTTGAATGCCGAAAAGCAGGGATTAGAACAGAAATAGTGCTCCCTGTCCTCCAGCAGCATTTCAACACGGACTGGCTTCTCGTTGTTGCATACACCGCACATATCTGTGCGGAGTTTCTTCTTGGGATTGCACATATTGTCGTAGCGACGCAGACACACTTGCGAACAGAAGTCCTTGAATTGATCTTTATCGCCCACAGGCGCCAGGAAGCCCTCCTGGCCACTGCTGATATCCTTCTGACAGCATGAGCACGTCTTCAGGCCCTTCTTGTACGTATTGAGGCAGGCGGCGCAACAAAACTGTCGCACCTCGAAACCGAAGCGCACACAATACTTGCCCAGCGCCATGGAACTAACCTCCTGCTTGCACGTCTGACAGTTGCCGCCATTTGACCGCTGATAGCTGCCCAGACAAATCTCATTGCAAAAGTCCATAGTCTCCCACATGAGTTGCTTTTCACTCACATTGACTTCTGTGTGACAGTCGGCACAGCGACGTCTAAAACTCTCCATTCGATCTAGACGAGCCGCCTCCGCTTCGGTATTGGTGCGTGCAACCACATTTGATTCTGGCTTCTTGCTGGGCGATCGTATCGTTGTTGCTCCAATATTTCGGACGCGTATCGAGTGACGCTTCAGTTTGTATTTGTCCGGTTCTTCGGCATTTAACAGATTGAAACAGTCATCGTTGCATATGTAGAACGTATCCTGTTCTTGTCTGAGAAAGTATTTGCAACACTTCTGCTCCTTGCACTGCAGGCAGTCATGCAATTTGCTTGCAGCTGGCTCATTGCCAGCGCTCTCTTCTCCCTCGGTAGCTGCTTCGGCAGGCGCCTCAATGGGATTTCCATCCTCGTCAACAGCAGGTGCATTCTCCAGGCTCACTTCCTCGACAAGGAACTTCTTGCGCCGCAAAAAGTATTTGCCTGGCTGGTCAGCGAATAATGCATCGCAACAGCTTTGATCGCACAGATATTCGAATTTAGTTTCCGTTCCCGATTCCTGTTCTTCTTCCGCATTTTCAGACGCCTCCGCATCGACGTGTTTAAACCGAAAGCCGCAGCTCTTCTCATTCTCACATTGACGACATTTTTGTGTGCTGCCCACAATCCAACTAATGATTATCTTGGTTGCGGCTCCGGCTTCATCTGCTGCAGTGCCCGATGATTCCTCAGGCGTGGGTTCATCAGCTTCGGGTGCATCCGCTTCAGCTGTATCCTCTTCATTTGGCGTTGCATTCGCTAAGATAAGAATAAACATTTTTAGTAATAGCATGCATTCAACTTAAGAACTATTATAATAAATCAAAATTTGTCTATTTCTATGAACGTAAATCACATGCACCTACTCTCACCTTTAGCACGCTCTGAACCTCCAGTCTGTGCTTCTCTTTCGGCTTGCACATCGTCTGCCCCACGGCAAGCATTTTAAAGTCAGACAGAGAACAAAGAACCTTAGCTAATACATGACAAATTGCTAACTACAATATGATGCTTACCAGTTGGTGTTTTTGGATATTCCTCTGAAGTTGCATTCGTCGTGGCTTCCGTTTCATCCTTATCTTTCTCTGTGTCTGCGGCAACGTCTTCTCCCTCGGCAACAGGTGATTTTGCAGCTGATGCCGCTGCTTGAGTCTGTTCAGCGGCTTCTTCTTCCTCGGCAGCTTTTTCGGCATTTTCTCGAGCTATTTCCTTTTCAGCTTCGGTTACCTCCGTTTCTGGATCGTCTGGTATAAGACAAACATCAGATTCCTCGGGTTCCAGCACATTCTCGACCGTTTCTAAATGATGAACAACGTACATTTTAGTATAACATTGAAATATAACAAAATTCAATTAATATTTACCATCACCATGCTCTGCCTCGTTCGCTTCCTCGGCATCTGCCTCTGGTTCAGCCTCGGCGTCGGCATCAGCATCGCCATCAGCATCGGCGTCGGCATTGCCATCAGCATCCGCCACATCAGCGTCAACTTCTGCGTCATCCATATGCTCGGCTTCACCATCGGCGGCATTATCTGCATCATCGTCCTCATCCCGCACTGCTCCACTGTCATTGCAAGCTGAATCTTCCCGATCTTGATCTTCTGTTCGATCTACTTCATCTCGTCCCTCATCTATTGTAGGCGTGTCAGCTGCATTGACTCTTTTGCCAACCTCTTCATCATCCTCACCGGCTTCATGTCGCGAATCACCGCCTTCTGAACGCATTTCGACATCGTCTACATCTCCAGTTGGTTCTTCTGCAACATCCTTAGCTGGCGCTTCTTCGGCATCGACATCGCCGTCATCTACATCCATTGCTTCCATGGAAGTGGGTGCACCATCAACTGCATCGGTATTACTGGGCTCATCCTCAGCATCTACATTCTCAAACGCGTCGCGCTGTGGTTGCACATCAGCATCAGCACTGGTATCAATATTGCAGTGCTCTTGCTCTTCGTCTGCTGGATTTTGCTCTTCGTCTGCTTTTGGTTTCTCTTCTGTGCTGGAGTTTGCTGACGCTGACTCTTCAGTCTGTTTTTCACTGTCTTTCGACGTGGGATCTTTGTCTTCGCTCGGTGCAGCATCCGTTTTCTCTTGCGATTGACTTTCATCCATATCCAACGAACCTTCAGATATTTGCTCAAAATCATCATCACCTGTTGTTGCCGCAGCAGGTTTTTCGACAGGACTGGGATCTGTTTCGGCATTTTCCACTGCCGCATCCTCTTCAGCAGGTGGCGATGCCGGTGTATCCTGCTGCTCTGTGGTTTTATCGAATTTCTCTGTCGAATTCTCCTCATCTAACTTGGACGTCACTGATTCGGGCCTGGCACTGGAATCGGCACCGAAGGAATCTAAACTGGATTGTTCCTCCATTGTTAAGTAATTGATCAATTATTGTTCTACGAAACTTTTAGGTGGGCAGAATTTGAAACATTAACTGCAACGTACAAAAAAAAACCATTTAATTAAATTTTAATTTTAATTCATATTCATATTAATATACATTTTAAGTATGTATGTGTTTATTTATGTTAGCCCCCCAAATGTTTCGCGCGCATTTCATCCCCAATGTCTATCGATGGCACACCGACACCGATAACTATCGGACAGTCGACGAGGGCCTCACTCCACACACCGCTCAAAATGTGTACAAAACGTCACAAACACAGTCACAGACACACACACGTACACACACACACACAGGCACACACACAAATACACGCATAGTGTGATATGGTGTACAGTGCACAAGAAAACAAAACATGCGCCAAAAAACAATTTACGAGTAAGAGGCTCCAATACGGCAAAAGAGTTTGGCCACTTTGTGGGAATGCATGTAAATAAATGTAATTACTTAATGTCTGCTGCACAGTGGGAAGCGTATATGCTTTCTGGCGATTGCGCCCTTTACTAAATCTGTATAAGAGATCCGACGTCGGCAACGAAAAACTGTGGCGAATCATTAACTGCCTTTCATAGCTGTAATAAGCAGGCAACTTTTTTCCAGGCTTTTTTTTTTTTGCACGTGCACAAAATTTAATAATTGTTTACACTATTGCAAAATGAAAACTAGATTTTTCAAGCACTGTAACACTGTAACACCCGGAAAAATGCTGCACGAAAACCACAAGTTGAGGTCCACATAGGGATGGATAAATTAATCGATATTTTTCTCACGATAATTGAATGCAATTGCTCTGTTTAATGCTTAAACTCGACAAATCGTATCTATACTAAATTCTAAAAGATGTATTTAAAATTTATGTTACTACTTAAATTGCAATTATAATTTTTTTTCGCATAGTAAAAAAAAATTAAATTTCATCCGATGAATTGCATTTTTTGTGAACAGGTAGACATCAATTGCATCCCTAGCTTATTTGTTATCTGGTATATAACCAGGGAGTCAGTAGTGGTTCGCTCATGAATTGCAATTTCTCTAGTTCATAGGAACGATTTATTTTAAATACTCGTAAAACTATAATTTATGTTTTTATAGTCTTGCATAAAATATTGATTGATAACATACTGCCAAGAATGTTAAAAACATTTTTATCTATATATACATATAAGCATTTATTTTGTTTCAATTCTTGCATTCGTTTCATCTATTTTCAGTAATATTGTACGATTTAAAACTTCTAAAATTTGTATCTACCTTGACCTCTAATATGCTTTCTTTAATGTTTTTTAATAATCCCTTCACTGTCCAACCGAATACTGGGAAAATATTTCATGATCTTTGCAAAATGTATGAAATAGGAGTTGCTAAAATTCAATTTGTTAGCTTGCTGATATTTCTCCAATATTTCAATTAATTCATTTTGACTTAGTGCCTGTAAATAACATAATAATTAAGAAAAAATGTATAACTCCAAGATGAAGTAGTTGATTTATCACCTCAGCTGCTAACCAATGCTGTATGGTGTAGTTAAAGGCATACATTTGTAGCTCATAAATGGTTGGATGCGTTTTGAGCTCAGCTGCTTTTTCTATGATTTTCTGTAAAATTGAAAAAACCTATATAATTAGAGTCTGAATTTATAGCTCCATATTACTTACTTCCATGCAAACAAATTCCAGATCATGTAAGTCATGGCGAAAGGCCATATTAAGTGCTGGAAAAGTGTCCTCTACAGGCCAAATCATATTTTTGAGCTGGCGACAGAACTCCGATAAAAATTGTGGTATATTATAGGCAACAGTCAAAATATAGACATCTCCGATGATGCGTAAATCGACGAGCGATTCTGTTATTTCAAAGGTATAAATGAATTCCAAAAATATTTCAACGCTCTCCGGTGAAACGCCATTGATTTGTAATACCCCATTCCAATGGGGACTATGAAAGATATCCTGTTCAAGTTTCTCTGAAGCAGTGCCCAGAAATATGCGATGACAGCGAAATTTCTTATAGCAGATATTCTCATTAGTTCCGCCCTCTTTGCCAGATTTCTTCGCCACACGAACTTCACAATCTGAATCTATACCATTGCGTAAGTATTTAAGTCTTCGCTCCTTGGATGTTTGATTATTTTTCACATTATCTATTGTGCTCGGATCTATGGAAGTTGGACTATTAGTTGTAACTTCCGTTGTAAATATTTTTGGAGCTGTATCTGCATTCGTGTTTGCGTTTGGAATTATCTGCTCCTGTGCTGAAGCCTCGTTCGTACTAATTGTATTCAGGGAATGTTTAGAGAAGTTTTCGCTGGGTGTAGATTTAGCCGAATTTCGTTTTGATGATCTTGAGCCACCAGCATGTCGTTTATTAATAGGCATCATAGAGAAGGTATAAATTTAAAAATACAATTAATATTAAAAAATAAAATGGACGGAAATTTATGAACTGTCACCGGAATTTTGAAAACATTACTAGTTTGGTTTTAATCGAATAATTATTATTATTTTTAGGTATTCCAAATTCGAGACATGTATTCCAAACGCCGTCGTCAGGATCTGCTAACATCTGGAGACTTGTCTGACTGTCAGCTCCATGTATTGTACACGGAAGACTGTAATCGAAAAGTGAAAGTATATCATTTGCATACGATAATTCTGGCATCCGCATCGCCGGAATTTGCAAGCATTATAAGCTCCAAAGATTTTGAAAAAAATTGTGGTGTGATGAGCGTAAATGATGCCTCACCGCAAGCATACCAAATGCTCTTGGTCTATTACTACACCTATGACTTCTGCAAATGCGTTAATATCGATATATATTCGGAGCTCGTTTATTTGGCCAACAAATACAAAACCCCCGACTTTTCCAGCACCTACATAAAACAGATGGCAGAACAGACGTTGTCCATGAAGGCGGTGCTGCGTATTTTGAACTTGGCCAGTGAAGAGAAGAGGGCGTCGATTTTCAAATTGGTCGAACCCAAAATATTGCCCCTAGCAATAGAAGCGCTAAATGATAACTCATATTTGGATTATGATCCACAGGAACTCAAGGCCATCATGATGATACTGAAGTCCATGAGCGACGTACCTGAACAGCAGTTGCTCTTGGCCTTGAAAAAGTATCAAAGGTGTAACAATATCAGTTACTGTGACATGGACAGCTTCCAGCAATTTATTGAGATCACGAACCTCTTCGGTTCGATGTTGTTTGAGCCAGATGGAATTTTGGTTGTTGACGTGCCAAACCCTCCGCCGGAAACAGATGGGCTGCAAAATAAATCGAATCCGGAAGCAACGGAATCAAAGTCTGATCAAGAGAAAATTAACCCGACAGAAGGCGCCGACGCAAAAGAATGAAATCGTGATGTATCAAATTTTATTCACGAACCGAGAGATATACCATTGTTTTATTAACATAACGCAAAACAAGTTTATGATTAATAAATATTAATTAAGTCGCTTATAATATAAACCCTATATTATATAACTAAAAACATTAGGCTAATATTTATCGAAATGATCGAAATAAACAAGCCAAAGGCAACAGAAAACTATAATAGGATTAAACGTATCAAATGTATCAAATTAACACTTATATCATTTGATATTCAATTCATCAACTTTCCTAGCTTATGGATTAAAAATTATAACTAAAACAAAAATGCTTCATGCATCTTATGGAGGGCATTCGGATGAATTTATTTTCTATGATATGCTAGCTACGGTCGCAGGAAACGCATCAAGCGGCGATATGACCACGTCCTCATTTAATGAGATAGTTTTGGCAATGCTGTGACTCGGCTTAACACTCTGAAAGTCCTCAGTGTCGAGGACAACATCCTCCTCATCCGTAAACTCATTGTCATCATCTGCTTCATCCTCTTCCATATATTCGTTGGAGTTGTCATCATCTTTTTCCTGACATAAAGCATTTTCCGGATCGTTTCGAACTGACGAAACACTAACGTGATTGTCTGACTTGAGTCTTTGTATTTCAGCCAAACGGTTCTCCTCCATTTGGTCTGGTATAGGAAGCGACATTAATAACATTTTCTTTGTATTGAACTTGCAGGCAGCCGCAATGCGTAGATTCACAATTAACGAGAAGAGTTTGACGCTTGGCCCAACTTTAAGATTGAAATAATTTGCTAGCTCCTTGCGGCCCAGTATTAACAGTGCACGTCCATCGATATCCTGATCGAAGAGCATTTGCGCTATTTCGGAAGACTTTAGAGCACGCTCCACAAACTCAAAGACGTCCCAGGTGGTCCAAAACAGCGGATTCGTTTTCACCTGGTCCATATCGAAAGCGCTGTTCTTAAGCCACAGTCGATAATTACTGGAATATTGTGGCCCGTAATCCGCCACAATCGGGTAGGCAAGATGCTCGCCGGTAAGCCGCTTAGCTGTAGCTATAGCGTGGGCGGAAGTTACAGTAGAAATAGCAGGCGCAGGATCAGTAATATCATGCTTGCGTTCCTCACGTTTCATTTTGGGCTTTGGCTCTGCATCTACGCTATCGCGAGACCTTTCCGTTCTCAATTGAGATTTCCTTTTCTCAGCATGCGATGTTGATTTGTTGTTGTTCGTTAGAACAGGTGGCGGAGCGATTGGTTTAGGCGACGGCGGACGTTTGATTTGTTCCGGCGGCACACGTGGCGGCTTCACTGTCTTGGCGCGCCACTGGCGCCAGTTCTCTGGCGCATAGGGGCAGCATTCGCGTAGGGCATGTACATTAAGATTGAAGCGTTTGGCATTGCCATGTCCGCGACATCCTTGCACTTCGCAGGGCATGCGTGCTTTGCGTTGGATGAAACCCGGCGGTGGTTCGAGATCGTGTGAGGTGGCCTCACACCAGCCAATCGGATGCAGATCGGGGCTGTCGTCCTCCAGCCAAAAGAAATACTCGCTTGGCCAGCAATCCATGTGCAATTGTACGCGATAGCCTTTGCGTGTGACCACAGTGGCTGGTCGTATAAGGCAGGGATTGCGCTGATCGACTACCTCGAGTTTCATGCGCGTTTGGAACTCCATGGGCTCGCGTGAGAAGAACAGATCGAAGGGCGCTGCAATGCCACCCACAGTGGCAATGTATTTTGACCAACTGAAGGATGCATTCTGGTATTCTGGCGGTACAATAAGCTGCTGACGACCCTCATGCCATCCGCAAGGATGTATGTAGGGCGAATTGATGTGCACCCAGAAGTCATAGCAATCATCCCAGCCATCGAAGTGTACACGTATCCGCTCGTCCAGTATATCGGCAACGGTGGCCACACAAATCTTGCCCGTATCATTGAGATCCTCCGCCTCAAGATGCATGCCAATGCTGAAACCATTCACGTTCGACTGCGACGATTCATTCAAATGCGTGAAGAGCGCGAATGGTGCCGCCTTGGCACCGCTCTTCATCAGATAACGCGACCAATTGAAGCGATCCGAACAATAGCCCTTAGGTGCCTGCAATATGCGTTTGGTGCGCTCACACCAGCTGGGCGGAAAGATGTCCATCGAATCGGCATTTACCCAAAAGTCGTACATGCTTGGATAACCATCGAAATTGAGTCTCAGACGATACCCACGCACCTCCATAATGGTGCAAACGCAGAAGAGCGAACAATTCTCGGGATCAATGGCTTCCAGTTTCATGCCCGTCTCAAAGCAATTGGGGCTAATGGGAAACGGATTGAGGAATAGATGTATAGGTGCTGCATTGCCATTGCCCTTCGTTTTCAGATAATCAGACCAGCGGAACGGACGTTCCATAGATGCTACTTTGCGCTCCCTTTCACGCTGCGGCTGCTGCTGATTCTTATGATGCTGTTGGTGCTGCTGATGCTTAGACGGTTGCTGTTGCTGGTGCTTCTGTTGCTGCTGCTGCTGTTGCTGCTGCTGTTGCTGTTGCTGGTGCAGCTGTTGTGTCTGACGCTGTGTAGTCGTCTTAGCATCCTCCAGACGACTGATCTTGCTTTCTCTTGTGATGCTGGGCGGATCTGGATTGACACGCTTACGTCCACGTTGCACACAGCTAATGGAGCAGTAATCTAAAGGAAAATACAACATAAGTAACTAATTTATAGTCAGTTTAGCACAAGTTTGACTTACGTGGCGCCAGAAAATCTGAGGCGGGACCATGGCAATCACAGCGCGAGCACAAATACAGCAAAGGATGTGAACTGCCGGTGGGTCGACGCGCAGCACGATCAATCAGGGCGCGCTCAAAGTATGTGGCAGGACCATGACGTGACTCACAGCGCTCCGTTAGCTGCACTAGATTGTATTTATTCAGCTCAAAACGCATGGTGGAGTTTTGTAGCGTACTGGGCTGATTCTCACGCCATTGCAGCATGCCCAGGTTCACTTGCATGTTCCGTTTCAGAGTGACCAAGATCTTCGAAGAAGCGACTGGCTTCTGCTCCGCCAGTACTCCATTCTGTTGCATCTGTGCGAGTGGTACCAGTGTAATACTGGCAGAACTACGACTGCTTGAACCGGCACTGATGTTGCTAGAGGCGATTGAGGATGGCGATGTGGTGTCAACGTGTTCATCACAGTGCAGCGACTTCTCAAAGTCCTCCTTCGATAATGGCAAAGATTCGGCCTTGACAATACTAATCTGGCTGGCACCAGGCTGCGGTGTTTTCTGCTGGTGTCTTTCCCTCAGTTGCTGCTGATGCAACTGGGACAACTGTTGCTGTCGTTGGGGATGCTGCTGCTGCTGCTGTTGTTGTTGTTGTTGTTGCTGTTGCTGTTGTGGTGGCAACTGCTGCTTTATTATTTCTGTGGGCAACACAATCATCTCCAGATCACTGCTGCTGGCAATGCTGCTGCGACTGGTCGTAGAGCTTTTTCTGGATGATTGTCCCGATGGCGCTCGCTTCAGCAGCGTCTGCTGCTGCTGCATTTGTTGCTGTTGTTGCTGTTGCAGTTGCAGTTGTAACTGCTGCTGCAATTGCAGATGTTGCTGTTGTTGTTCCTGTTGTTGTTGCTTTTGCAGCTGCTTCTGTTTCTGTAGCTGCATTTGCTTCTGTTTTAAGGCTTGCTGCGCCATGGCGTGCTCTCGCTCATCCTCGCTATCATCATCATCTATGGTTATAGTTTCAATGGCTGTCGTTTGCTCTTCCACATCAACTTCTTTGGACATTATGGCCACCGAATGACGACGTTCGCCACCAGCCGGACTCAATACAGGCAGTTGCTGCTCGCTGCCAGCTAAAGATTTCGATCGCTGCAGCTTGGGTGATGTTTGCGTTTGTTGTTGTTGTTGTTGCTGTTGCTGCTGTTGGCAAATCGGTTGAATCGCTGTGTTTGGTGAGGGCACAACCACAGCCAATGCGCCACCTGGCACCTTCATGAATTTGGCACCGTTCAATGTGACCGTAGGAACTGGAGCAATCTTGATTTCGGGCATACTGAGATTGGGTTTGGTTGCCATGGACATGGACAAGGGCATGGGTGCTGGCATGGATTTGATTTCAGCTGCAACTGCTACTGCTTCCGTGGCTGCAGCTGACCCGCTACCTGTTGCAGCTAAAATTTGTTTTGTGATAGCTGCTGTCGGTGTTGCTGCTGCTGCCAATGGTGGCACCAACAGCGTTGGAGCTGCAGTAGGTGTTGTTGCGGCTGAGGCTACCTGTTCTAGTTTCTTTTGTTCCTGTCCAGCTGCGGGTTTAGTGTGTTTTCCGTAGGTTTTGATGACGCTGTTGTTGTTGTTGATGCTGTTGTTGCAGCTGCCGTTGCTGCTGCTGCTGCTGCTGCTACTGCTGTTGTTGTTGTTGCACTTGAGCGCCTTGCCCAGAATGAGTGTGCCGGAATTGGTCTGCGCCTGTACCTGGCCAAATTTGACACGTATCTTTTCAACGGCTGCTTTGCTCAGAATGACTGGCCCACGAGATTTCAATGGATTCGCTAATAATGATATTTGTGCACTATTCGCATTAACTGTCCCAGTGCCAGCAACGGTACCAGGTGCTGCAAATACAGATGGGGCATAGAAAAAAAAAAAAACAGATATGATAAAATGCATTTGATGAACCATACAAAAAAAAAGTTTACAAGTCGTTCAAAACGCATACGAATGCATGTGTTTTGTATATCTTTTTGTTGTATTTGTACTTCTACATTCATTGCACTTTGATAAAAACAAAAACAAAACAAAAAATACTGTTGTGTTTGTTGTTGTTATATTTATATATATAAATATAAATATAAATATGTTTATGAGTCATTTACGCAGCTTTAAATTATGCTGGGCCAAAGGCAGCTTTGAATCTTATGTTATAATTTTGCGATCGCAATGTTTTTTTGTTTTGTTGATTTGCTGCAGCTGCAAAAAGGCAACAACAAAAGAAAACACAGCAATAACAACAATAACGAGAACAAGAACAACAAAAGGCAAAAACCTGATCAAATGCGATGAGTTAGAGGCTTTTTGATGCCTTCGCCCCCGCTCGAAACATTTGCATATGATAAACAACAACAACAACGAAAATTATAATCAAAAAACAACAATAATAACATTGTATTTAGTATTTATTACAAGTGACTTTTCACTTTTCTTTTTGGGCACACTCACACTCACACACACACAGAAAGCGAGAGCATTTTTGTAATTAGAATCGTTTGGATAATGACATTTAAAGTTAATTATTATGAATTTAAGTCAAATCGATCTGAAGTAGTTGTAAAAAAAAAAAGAAATGTCAATTAATAAACCTAAACGTGCACTATATATAATAATACCTGAAAATAGCCACATGAAACTTATTTTCGTACTCAAACTGAATTTTGTTGTTGTTATCGTTGTTGTTTTTGTTTTTGCTTTTTTTTTGTTTCTTGTTTTATTTATTAGCTTAATAGTAAAGCATTTGCACTGTGT